>RJWH01002533.1:0-223919 GCA_004363575.1 Solenodon paradoxus | reverse complement strand
GGAACATACACACACTGTGCATGCAGAAGACAATGGGACCTAACTGCTACTCCACCAGGACATGCCTAAATGTGTGTGTTTTTAAATATAATAATTAAGTTATTTCTTTTGTTTACAAAAGCATACCCATTTTAAGATATTGAACTCTCTTCTCAGTCTGTGGGTGTTACACAACCACACCCACCACCAGAGTTCCAGTGTCCCTTACCACCACCTCATTCCTTCTTTCCTCCTGCTTCCCATCCCCCTGGCAGCCGTCTTGTGTCCTGTGAGTTTTTGCTGGGTTTTACCTCTGTTTCATTTCATTATATTTCACATATGAGTGAAACCATCCTATATTTCTCTCTGACTTATTTTACTTAACATGGTTCCCTCTAGTTCCATCCAAATAGTTGCAAAGGGCACATTTTCTTTTTTTTCTTTTTTCTTTTTTTTTTTTACTAAGTGCATAGAATTCCATTGAGTATTTATTCCATAGCTTCTTTACTCCAGTCATCTGTTGATGTGCTTTTAGGTTGTTTTCCAAATCTCGGCTATTATGAACAGTTTTGCTGTGAGCCATAGGGGTGCAGATATTTTTCCCGATCAGAGTTTTTGTCTTACCTGGGTATATATCTAAGAGTGGGGTTGCTGGATCAAATGGTAGTTCCACCTTCATTATTTTGTGGAATCTCCACACTGTTTTCCAGAGAGGTTGCAGTAATTTACACTCCCACCAATAATGGAGGATTTGTTTTCTCCACACCCCCCTTCAACACTTGTTATTTCTGGACTTTTGGACATAGGCCATTCTTGATGGTGTACGGTGGTATCTCATTGTGGGTTTTTGCATTTCTCTGATGATGAGTGATGTAGAACATTTTTCATTTGTAGGCCGTGTGTGTGTCTTCTTTTCATAGGTGTCTGTTCAGTTCTTCTGCCCATTTTTTGAGTGAGATATTTACTTTTGTTCTATTGAGATACGTGAGCTCTTTATATATTTTGGAGATTAAGCTTTTATCTGATGTACGTTGTATTAATGTTTTCTTGAATTTGGTGGGTTGCGTTTTTTGGTGGTGATTTCTCTCACTTTGCAGAAGCTTTTTAATTTGATGTAGCCTCAATCATATTTTTTTATGTTAGATTTCTTCCTGAGTGGTGATGTTAGGTCCTGGTGTGACTGGTACCATCCACTTTGCTTCCTTGATGAATGTGGCCTGTTCCCCTCTCTGGATTGCTCACTTTCTCTGGCCACAAATGTTGTTTCAGGTGGTACCCACTGGCTTCTGTGGGGATGGGGGCAATTCTTGTGTGCCGTTGATAGGAAGCATTTTATTTTATTTAGTTCTTCATTATGGTTATTCCCCTCAGCCCAGGTCATGAAACCAGATCCTTGGGATGTATATGGAATGTGCCCTCTGGCTATGGAATTAACCCGCTAAGCCTTCAGGGTGTGTCTGTTATATGTAATATATATAGATATAAAATTTGTGTTTTGTATATAGTATGTGTCTGTTATATGTAATATATATATATATATATATATATACACACATATGCCCTTAATAATTGTTAAATTGCCTCCTACCATGAGGTATACAATTTTACTGTAAAATAATATATGTCTACTGAAACAGTTCTGGAGGGTTGGATGGGTTAAGGAGGTGCGAGATAGACATTCAGACTAGACTAAACAATCAAGTTATTTTCTTTTGCTATTCTTTCTGCTAGTTATGTGGAAGAATACTGATATTTCTAGGAATTTAATGAGGATAGAAAATCTAGCGCAAAAATAATCTCTGAGGACTTTGTACATGCATGTGCCCTTTAGCATGATGGGTATCTTCAGATGGTACTGTTCACCTGTGGTGGTATATTCAGTGTCCAAATCTTGGTTTTTCCCATGAATCCTCCCATCTTGGAGGGGTTGCATGCCTGTGTCTTTGATGAGTAACCTGTTTAATAATCAAGTTAAGTTTAACCTATGGGGTTTTATTTGGTGAAAAACTGTCCAATTGAAGATTGGCTTTCTCTGCATTTTAATGGTATACTAGTCACAAAGCAAAGTACTTTAGTCCATTGAGCCATCCTCTTGAGAACAAGCTAATTTTAAACGTATTATGTACCTGAAACAAGGCTGAAAGACAGATGAGGCATTGCATAGCTTTTTAATGTGAACTTGAACAAACTGTGGGTTACACTGAGATTACTTTTTAGTTGCCATTTATTATATGTCAAGGAGCATGCTGTTTTCTTTTCACTCACCCCCTCCCCATTAGTAGATACTGTTATCCTTGTTTTACAGTGAATAATTTGAGGCACAAAGATTAAGTAACTGACCTAATGTGATATAATTATTTGGGATTCTAGTATATGCAGCCCTAACTCCAGAACTGGTGTACTCAGTCACCATCCTCTACTGCCTGACTAGAAATATTGGACACAGCTGGGTTTTTCACCTCTGCCTGAACTCTTAACTCAGAAGGGTTTCAGATGAGTCATTTGTATTATTTACAGCCAAATCTGGCTTCAATATCTGTTGATTAGTATGAAAGCTCAAATCACTGGTTTCAGGATATATACATTTTATTTTTGAACGTATATTCTTAAAACTTGAGAAAAAGTAGTGCTAGCCATCTGTGTTAAAAAGACCTATGTAAACATGCTTTTTCTATATTTTTTCTAGGTGGATATCGTAGAAACTATATTTATCCTTCAGGTCAGTGAGATCTAGTTTGATCTGATATTCATCATTGTTTATAAAATTTTAAGCTATAAAATAATGCTCATTTTTAACTTTACTTTGGTTATATTCTATAGAATCAGACTATGAAACTTCAGGTGTTTATAACAAAGCTGAATCTACAACAAACTTGGTAGGTATTTAATAATAATGGCAAGCACTTTTAGCTCCTTCTAGGTACTAGGGTACTATTCTGAGATATATGTTTATGTATATACACACACACATATATACATATATATGTATAAATCTTCACTTAATGTCATTTATAGGTTCTTGGAAACTGACTTTAAGTTACCATAGTCTTAATTGACATAAATAAAAGTTAAGTTCTTATGTCATAATTCTGGTCTCAGAAATATCACCAAGCTTCTCATAAAGATCCAAAACATTTCTAATTATTAAAAAATATTTTGTATTCATTAATTCATTTTCCAGCCTGCTTATTTCAGTTCAGGGCCACAGGTAGCTGGAGCCTATTCTAGCAGTAGTTCCAGGCACAAGGTAGGAACCAACCCTGGACAGGATGCCCTTCCATCACAGGGTACATTCACACACACACCCCCACAGTCTCATATGGAGACGTACGTCTTTGGGGTGGGAGGAAACTGGTTAAAAAACGCACATCCACGTGAAGAGAACTTTGTAAAACCCACACAGATAGTGGCCTTGGCCGTAAATCTTTTTTTTCCCCATCTCATGAACTCTATAATAAAATGACATTATTTGAAGACCTTTTTCAAATGTATTTAAGTCACAACAATGCTGTGAGGTAGTTAGGGTCCCATTCCCATTTTGTAGATGAAGAAATCGAGGCCCTGATTAGCTCGTTAATTATCACACTCTTTTCTAAATTCACGTTACTAACGTGTTGATATAAGAGAATTCTCATGTTGACAGTGATGACATTTTTTCAGTCAGTAAGAATGGGCCATAAGTCATAGTTTAAGAAAAGCTGTAAGAGCCAGTGACCATTGACTACTTTTTCCTGCCTTGGCATCAAAGGTGGATTTTCCATCAATCTGTGTCCCTGAGCAGAGCCCTCTTGTAGGCCTCCACGTACCTATAGCACAACCAAGAAGCAAACTGACTCTTACAGCTTCCACTTGGAGATGACATGGGTTAATTTCTTTTCCATTTTTCATTAACTAGAACATATCCCATGAAAGGGTCTCCTGTATAGCTAGAAGTAAAATAGGAAATGTTTAATAGCACTGGGGACTACAACATTCAATTTGAACTTCCTCCCAAAGGCAGAATACTTGCTTGCACCTCAAGGGAAGCAACCCAGAAGTCCCATTCAGTGTAACTGTTAGAGCCCAAGGTTTTTGGGTGATGTGTACGATTCTCTGTATTGGGTCCAGATGTGGCTTCTCTTGATCTCTTCCTTTGAAGCCTTAAGTCCAATATGCAAAGTTATTTAGCCCCTCTACCCCCAATTTATAATGTTGAAGCAAGAACTGAACTATTATAGTAAAAATTCCAACTTAGGAAGGGAGAAAATAGTTGCTTTATTATTTCTGATGGTGTAATATGAACATAGTTTCTTTGCCTGTGTGATTAATTCATTATGTTGCTTCTCTGCTAGATTCCTATTAGCTTGCCAATAGCATACTGACAGATTTATAGACAAACTACCTAGATTTACTGTGATCTTTTGCTTTCATAGCCCTGTGTCTGTTCGATTGCAAGTACCTTGAGCTTATCGAGCATTGATAGGGAAGCCATAGCATTGGACCTTTTTCCATGAGCCATTTCATCCATATGCAAGCATTCACTGGATGTTACATCCTTAGTTGAACTCTTGGTTTGAGGTATCTTAATGAAAGCAATTTTAGCAATTATTTGATTGTTTCAAGGCCGTATTTTAACTGATCTTTGTTCTAAGCACTTAGCGATTTTATCTTTTATACACTGGAGTTAAAGCAGTTCCCTCTGCTTTAACTATAAATCCTATATTCAGTGACGCTCCTCCCTTTTCATTCCTGCTTGCAACTAATTTTCTGTATATGCCTGTTTTCAAATATATTGCCTAAACTCTGCCAATAGTAATCAAAACACAGAACTAATAGTCTGTTTTTCCAAGCCTTTTCCTCTTAAGAGCTACAAGTTCATAATCTCCTTGTTAAATTAGGTTTTTGTTGCAGCAGCACCCTATTTCTAGTTACCAGTTGTTTTAATCAAGCTAGGTTATGCTCTAGTAACAAGCACCCAATATCTCAGCAGCTCAGCATAGGTTACTTATTCTTACTAATGTTTTATGTCCAATGAGATTGGTAGTAGGCTTTTATTCATCATGTTTACCCAGTGTTCCAGGCTGGTGGACATGTGACTTCATAATATCTTGGCAGGTCAAAAGATAGGGAAATGGAACACTGACTCTTAATATTTCCACTAGGATTTCATTGGCCAACCAAGTCACATGACTTTACCTAACTTTTATGAGGCCAAGAAAAGCAACCTTGTACACAGGAGAACTGGAATACTTATAAAGAACTTGAATAGCTACTCTGTTTGCTAACTATGATTAGTCTTAACTTTGGTAGCTTCATGTACTATATTTTTGTTTTTACTATTTAGGCACTATATCTTGGGAAGTTGAAGAAAACCATATGTAATTCTCTTTTTCTTATTTCTCCTTCCCTTCTTTTGTCCCTTCTTGAGATTAGTTTCCTCTTCCTACATCATTTCTATACTCCTCTCACATGCTTTTTATACCATCACTAGAAATAGCTGCCCATGTGAAAAAGCAAGTAAAAATCTCATGATCAAGGATGACAAGAGTAGACATTTTATTACTGTCTCTCTAATTCCACTTGTCACATATTCATTTTTATTCTGAAATTATGCATCTTCAGTCATACATCTTCAATAGCTTTCAATTTCCATGATGTGCTACACTCCTACCCCTCAATCATGAAATCCATAGGAAGTTTTAAGTATTATTTTCCACAGCATTCTGAGAGGAGAGGACCAATGCAGCACTTAATGATTTCCGGGGGTGCATTTTAATAAATCATGAACATTTATTCTTTCTTTTTATTCCATGCTCTAGTCCTTCTCTACAAATATTTTGCATTCACACTGGGCCTTCTAAACTGAGGTTTGTTTTCTGACTAGTCTTTTGGCTGTACTTGAACAGACATTTTAGAAATGTGCTGTCTTAGGCTGATGGTAAGCTAGACTCATCTTTGTTCCAGTGTGGTTCCTCTTCCATACTGTGATTACTTCCACTAATTCCCTGTTCTTACCAACATTACCAATTTCTCTGATAGATTCTTTTTTGTTGTTATTGTCTTAGCAATCTGTCATTCATAACTGGGAGTCTTTTGAAGTCTTTTTTACTTTAATAAAAACAAGGTCTTGAGCTGGGTGGGGGAGTAGTATTTAGATTATATACTAAATCCTGCTGAATTAGAGTGCAGCTAAACCACCAGTCATCCTTCCTTGTTCTAGGCTATGTCTTTAGATGGAATACTTTCTATTAGCACAGTTGTTTTTGGTCCTTCTGATTTTGAAGTGTTTAAGGCAAGAAAGGCCACTGAGAGAGTGTTTAAATTACAGTTTTCAGTTACTTTTAGTATTTGCATTGGGGCTGGCATTAGATGATTTCAGGATCTCTTTAGAAAGGAAATAGAGCAGTCATCTAAATCATTTACTAGATTGATACCTTTGAAGTGTTATCTTAGCAGTCACTTCCAAATGTGCATACTTGGAAGACATCACTTTCACTTGATTTTAGGAGATGAAGCAAAAGCAGATCTTTTATTGCTGTGTTGTTTGGTTTCCTGATTTATTGATTTCCCCCTAAACTAGATTTCTATGTTAACTAAATTCTCTTCAAGATAGATTATGTTCTTTGTCTTCCGAGGATATAGTTACCTTCTGCAACTAACCCCAGAAAGTAATCCTTTTAGTATTATCAGGCAGTCAATTACAGTGGTCTGAGTAAAGGAGAATGATAGATTTTTGTTCACTTTGCTCTTCATCATACTTCAAAGAAGCTGCTTATATTCCTTTCCTTTCGTATGTATTGATAAATACCATATGATGCCTGGCACAGTGATTAGAAATTCATTCAACAACTTGATTGAGCATCTGCTGTGTTCCAGACACTGTTCTGTGTGCTGGTATTAAACAACTCATAGTTGTCTCTGAACTTATGTGATGACAGAGCTAATTTTAATTATGCGTCAAGTCTATGTCATTTACTAGAATATAAATGTAAAGTTCTCCTATAGTATAGATATATACAATGTAGCAAAAACCATAGGAGTCTATAAAATCCTGGTAAAAGGAAAACTGAGAAGTGCATCTAGAACACCAAATTTTAAAAATGGGTAGAGGAAGAATAGGAAAGAAGAATGAAAAAGCAGGGGAGTACATTATGGAAACCCCAGGAAGAGAATATCAGCAAATGTCAGAGGCTGCCAAGAGGTCAATCAACATAAGGAACAACAAAAGTCTGCCAGTGTCTGTTGCCATGGAGATGACAAGTGATTTTTGAATACAGTTTTTGAGGACCAGAGTTATTAACAGTCACATTACATTGGGTGGTTAGGAAATGTAGACTGCCAGTAAAGGCAATGTGTTTAAGAAGAATGTTGATAATGAATGTTAACATTTAATGAGCATCACTCCTTGCACAGCCTGTGTCCAGTGCTGTGGGGAAGTAGTCTGTTCTCATAAACAGTTGTGGTCTAATCAGAAAAACAAATGCAGTCTCATGAAATTAAAAAGAAACAAAATACCTTTTTTTGGAGTCTGTGTTTAGGAATATATATATATATATATATATATATATATATATATATATATATATATATGCATATAAAATATATAGGTCTAGAAGAATGTACAGAAAACCCGGAGGTTACCTATTTGGACAGAAGGAAAATAACTGGATGGAGGACAGGGCATGGAGAAAAACTTTTCATTGTATGCAATTTTATACTTTATTTTAAATCATATTAATGTGTTTTTAGAAAATAAAGCTTTCAAAGCATTGTAGGACCTTCTAAAAGAAATAACCTAAACATCCTGTATGGGGTTTACATAAAGATTGACTTCTCAGTCTCTTTAACAAAATACTATTTCTTGAAATTTAGGATTAGAAACGAATATTGTTTTGAGAAACCAAACTTAAGTTCTAAACTTTCTTCCACACTTACAGGTGATGGTAAATTCTGTAGCACTTGCCGCTTCCTGTGCCAATAATGTTCCAGCTCCAGTCTTATCTAATTGCGTTACAGCTAATCGAACTAGTAGTACTGCTTCAGTTTCCTCACAGAATGCTATACAGCCTCTATTTGTATCTCCACCTACACAAGTCAGGCCAGGTAGGTTGTTAGCGGTTACTTTGTTTGGAAGCCTCTTTTCCTATTTGCCAGTTTATGAAGTTGTGGAATTTCAATGAATTGATACAATTTTAAATTCTCAGAATTCTTGGAATGTGGTAGCACAAAAGCATTGCTTTTTCAGTTTGAGTCCCTAAGTAAAAATGGAAATAGCGAAGCCAAAAACTATGGATAGCACTTAAAACAAAATTAGGTGGCAAGGTATCCTCACACACCCCAAAATTTAAACAGGTAGGGGCAAACTGCTAGTCATAAGACCTGCATGTTGTCAGGGTCTATGGGGGAGCAGTTGCAAAGACAGAAGCATTAGGTCTGTTGTTTGATGGGCCTGAGAACAGAAGAACCCTCAAAAGAGCTAATAAGAATTCACTGGAAAGCGGGGCAGCCAATTTGGAAGGAGCAACTATGCTTGGGAAGGGATCTGACCTCTCCAATTGTAGGTGAGTGTATTGGGTACAGGGAAAAGGGACTTGAAGGGCTTGGGGCAGTTTGACCTGCAAGAACTCTCAAAACTGACCTGGAAGGGACTCCCTTTTAAGAAGTATTCTTCCCTGGGGAGCAACTTCTGGGCGTGGAATACAAATCAGGATAGGAAAAAGAGCAGGTCCAGACTAAAGTTGAGGAGGAAAACAGCCAAGCAGTCCTAGAAAGCAGTCTTGTTTTGAACACTACATAAAACAATAGAAAAGAGAACTTTTGAGTTTATGGAAAATAATTTCACATAAAAAGAAACAAAAAATCAATAAGGCCAAATTCTAAACAAGATTTTTTAAGAAAAAGCAGATAAGTATCTATAGACTTAAAAGCATATTAGAATTGTGTCACTGAACAGAACTAAACAAACTAAAATTATTTCAAAATGAGCTAAAGATTAAGAAAATAATACAACACATTAAAGAAAACATAAATCAGAATTAGGAAAACTCAGTTGAAGTGACAGAAATTGGAATAATAGTATTTGAAAGTTACAGGACCAACTATCTACAACAGATGATTCTTTAAGAGAAAGATGTACAAGGGGTGGAGGGACGGGTTTGAAAATGAAGATAAAGTTATAAAAGTGACATATTGAAATGAGACAATGGCTATCAAACACTGGTACAAATCCCCGATGAAGAAAACCAAAGTGATGGGAAAGAACAAATACTAGAAGGTGTGATTCAGAAAACTGAAATTTAAAAAGCTTTAAAACTACATACCAAAACAGCATTCTCCATAGCTGAGAATATTGACCCAGAACAACCAACATCAGGATATTCTAATAAAATGACTGTGCATTAAAGATTTCTAGATTAAAAAAGAAAACCTGTGGAGGATAAAAAATAAAATGATAGTCATTGAACTTTGGCAGCAATACTTTATGCTCTGAGAAAATGAAGTAACACCTAATGTGTGAACCAAAGGTTTCATATCCAGCTAAACTGACTTTTAAGCCTAGCGAGTAGTATGTAAAAATTCAGAAAATATCTGTATGAGCTCTTCCTGAAAAAATTTACTAAAGCGATGCCGTAAGCAAAGTAGTCATTAGCCACATGTGACAGTTTAAATTTTAATTAATTGCACTAAAATTAAACTTTCAGTTGGCAGGTACTCAAAGCCATGTGTGGCTAATGGCTACTGTATTTGGGCAGTACATGTAGATGGTATTTCTGTGATCATAGAAAGCAGTATTAAATTGACAGTACTGTACTAGAGAATGAGTTTCGACTTGTAGACTATAGAACAAGAAATATCAATATAAGACCTCTGATGCTAAGTGTTAAATATAGTTACCAGTAGAATTAAGACAAAACGAGAGCAGAGATTGAAAATATGCTATGTGATAGTCTTAGATTTGAACAATAAGATATAGCTATTTTTAAAAATGGGAGTCTTGAGAGATGATGTGCCAAGCATTTTTTAATGCTCTCAGTGATTACATCAGGTTCTTTTGTCTAGAAATTCATGTTGTTATTCTGAAACTGTATACTATAGGCTAAGACAAATGAGTGAATATGGGATATTCTAAAATTATTCACTGTGTCCTTAAAAACCGGGAGTCTCGGTATGGAAGAAAGGTAATACAGTAGTAGTAAAGAAGTGATGTAAAAGCTATTATAGTCAAATTTGAATTGAAAGTATCAATATGAACTTTTGAGGTATTTTATCTTTAAATATATGCATATATTTCTATGTCCACTGAAGAGACCTAGAAACATTGAGTATCTTTAGCACTCAACTTGTAGACCTGAAAACCAATTTTCATTTTTAAAAAAGCCAAGCTCTTTGTGGAGAAATATCTTATTGCATGTCTGGAAAGGAAATAGTCAAGATACACCTGGCACATCTTGCTGTACCAGTTAGCAAGGAAGCTTCCAGAGTCCTGAGATAATGTCAAAAGGATTCAGGAGCCATCTTGAAGATGGTCACTGGTCAAAGCTGGAACAAATTGAGTCTCAACAATGATACTTGCTTTAGATTCGAATATGACAAATATGTTCAGGTGTTCCTAGCAATATTTTTTTAAATTGGTCACTTTAAGAGGATAATGGGAAGAGTTCATTTTCTTGAAGACTGGAAAATCAAGTGAAAGAATCCTGTACTTATGCTGCTTTTCTTATATGAACTGTGCCACTGGGTAATCAAACAGTAGATGAGGGGGAATGTTTCTGTGTATTAGATTTCTAACTAATCAGTGAAAAATAAGTGACATGATGTCATTTTGCAGTTCTGACTGAATTGGTGAGTATTCAGCAGCAATAGCTGTTAAGACAGCTGAACATTTCCAAAAGATGAGCCAAAGGAATTAGTCCGAAGTGTGATCCAGTTTCTGGATATATCTCTGCCTGTTTGTAATAAATACAGAAAGCATGTTGCATTGTACCATGAATATGCAATCAGCAAAATTCCCACTGTAAAAAACTCGAGTCAGAGGACTCAGTTTCCTCAAAAGAAAAACTGAGAAGACAGGGATATAGAATGGGGCAGTAGATTTAAAAGCAGATTCAAGACGTCAACTTTAAACTGTCTAGGGATGCACCTTTGGGTGTTGAAACTCTTAAAACCACAAGGAAATGATAACTCTAAAAATCAGAGTAATGGTTAAATATGGAGGGAGAGAGCAGATTGCAGTTGAAATGGGATATATGGAAGTTTTCCAAAGTGGCTGCCAAAGTTTTATTTCTTAACTTGGATAGTGTTCACCTTAGTATAATTAAGTCATATATTTTATTTGTTTTCTGTGTCTGTTTCATTTATAATTAAGTGCTTCACAGTGCCTGGAACAAAACATGCAATATATCTTCATTAATGGCCATAGAAATTTTTCATTGGGAATGTTAATGATTTTAATCCTGATTTTACTGCTTTGTCCTAATTGTAGGGGAAAGCACTGTGTGACAGCTGAATCAAGCATGGTAATGCCTCATTTATGCAGAATCGTTGAAAGCTTACTCTTAAAATGCTGGACTTGTGTTCTATGTAGATATTTAAAAAAAACAGATTCTGCTTTATTTTACTTTTTTGTATTCAGTCACCCATGAACCTCAGCTATAACTCTTAGGTCATGACAGCTTTTAGTTTTCCTTTATCATTCCTCTTACTCTTCTAGAGGAAGCGACTCATAGCTCCTATTTTGTTATTTATGTGTGTCTCTGGCAGCCCCATCCCATTCTCCTTTGTCACTTGTTACCTGCCAGGTAACTAGATGCCATCATTTCCTTCAGTATGTGTCTCTTCAAAGAAGTTTTGGTAAGGCTTTTACCAACACCAGAACCAGTGACACACACACGCTGGGTGCAAAAAACCCACAGTAGTCAAGATAAATGATACTTCTGTGCATTCTTTCAAAAATCAAGGTTAATGCAAAATAATCCATGATAAAGTATCATAACTTTAAATAAAGACAGGATCTGTGAGTCAGACTCATTCTGTTTTTAAAAATGGTATTTTATTCATTGTGGATTTTGTTTGAATAATTTGATGACCCTTGATATTTTTACCTCACTGTACCTGATTCCCAGCTCTGCCCTTTTCATCTCTTTAGTGTGGTCTTGGTGTATATGTTCATGTTGAAATGTCCTGAAGTAAAGTAGCAGCTTTCTGAACAGAAGAAAATAAGCATTTTGTTGCTTTCCATAAATATCATACAAAAATTTGCTTCCATTGTTCTGGAGCCTTTCCTTGAATTCTAATTAAGCCTATAGAACCCTGTTAAGTCTACAAATAAGATGCTCATATATTATAGAGCAACTGGAAATTATAAAACCTTTTTCTTAGGGGGTTTATTACAATGCACATTTGCAAGTAAAGTTAAGGTCAGATAAAGTAACCTCCAAATCTTCTCTGCCCTTGGTTCTCTCAGGCACATGAGGTTTAGCTGCCTCTATGTCTAGTATCTGGTTTTTACCTGATGATCATAAGCCTGTTCTGTCTTTAATTGCGTTTAGTCTACTTGCTTTCTTTAAAATAATGTGACATGAGTGCTAGTTTAAAAGGAATGAGTAGAACTTTGTTGTAAAAACCCTTTATAGAAAACAATTCTGTAAATCCTATAAAGCAGTTGGAAATAGTCTAAAAATTAAATTTCCCTTCCAGAACTATGAGATTTTAATATATATGAGAAAGCTTCAAAGCAGCTAGTCGAGTAATTTTAGAATTTACTGTTCAGATAGAGTACATTTCATTTTTGATGCCCATTTCTGTAAGTTTTGAAATGTCTGGAGTTGTTAGTGTTTATGGCATTTGCTAACTTTAACACATGACCTTAAATTCCTCTTGCTAAATTATCAGAATAACAAATTCAACTTTCATGGGCCATTCCTTTACTTTCCTAAATGTTCTAAAACTCTGAATTTAAACTTACTAAACTGTGAAACTAAACTTTCTAAAGACCTCATATTTAAATTTATAGTACAGGTAATGATAATGATAAAATTTAGTACTTGAATTTCTAAGTCGGCTAAAATGATTCCATTAAACTTGAAGGGTTATAGCAATCTTTCATTAAACAATTTAATATTTATCTGGCAAAGTATCTTTATATGGAGATATTTATTTTTGCTGAGTTGATCACATTGTTTTCTTTGTCATCATAGAAGTATGTATTAACACAAACATTTGAATTATGTAAAAAACAGAGTACTGTTTTTAAGTTACAGTAACAGGTACAAAGTTTAAGGGATAAGATATTTCATCTAGCCTGTGTGTCTTAGATTCTCTGTGTCCTTAGAAATGGAATTGTAATAATTTAGTTTCCTGTGTTCTCTGAGACTACGAAGTGGATACCTCCAGGATACTTAAATCTCCAGTCTGCAAAATTTAGTCTCTCTTATTAGCTTCTGTATCTTGTGATTTGACTAAAAATAGCAGATGCTTGAAAATAATCTTAACTTTGTACTGGATATTAAGCTAAGTGAAAATTTTTTCTTTAGTGGTGGTGTGTCTGCTTCTACCTTAATTTCAAGTAATTTGATTAATTCAAAATAACCTATAATGAACTCCTATTTTTTCATTTGGCATGTCTAAGAGAATGTGGACAATTCACCTTCCAAGTTTTTGTTTTTAAGTAAGATTATAAGTTAGTTGTTTGATCATATAGAGATGCAAAAGTAGAAGATGAACTACTGCTTGTATATAAGTAGTGCATTGCTACTTTGTTTCTTTTTTAGTGATTGCTTCACAATCCTATCCATACCTCTCTGCTCCTGTTTCTGCTGCTGTTTCCTCTCTACGACCACCTCCTCCTCCACCTCCTCCACCACCTCCTCCACCTCCACCTCCACCTCCTCTTGAAGTGGGAGAGTCAGCAAACTTAACACCACCACCACTTCCACCTTATTCCTGTGATCCAAGTGGAAGTGATCTGCCTCAAGGTAAGTATATTTTGAGATCTGAGTGAAACTTATTTAGGTCTGAATTTTTTGAAAAATATAGAACATATCACTCTTTGACCTAGAAGACAGAGTAAGGACCAAATGGAAGTTGACTTCAGAGCATAACTCTAGGTACCTGACTAAGGAAAGATAAGGTAACATCTTCTGCATAATCAAGAAGTGGATGGTTGAGCTGACTCATGCTGTTCACTCCATTTTTTTGTAGCCACATGTTTACCTTGAAGAAAATTCTCAACTGGGTATCTTTTGTTTTCTTTTTCTTCCCTTTTTTTTTTTTTTTAAAGGAAAAGTGCAGGCAGGAATAAAGGCGAGTAGGCAGGCAGGCAGAAAGAGAAGGAAGAAGCATTTTAGGTGGTTTTTTTTTTTAATTTAGTTGCTTGCAGTGGTTTTCCCCCTTCCCTCTGTACCCTGGGCATGAACCTGGGTCCTTGGATGTATGTGGACTATGCTTCTTCGGAGGTGTCTGACTTAACTGCTATTCCACCAGGGCGTGCCCACCTAGCTTTGTTTTCAAAACTGGTTTTTTTTTTTTTTTTTGGAAAGCAGGAGTTGATAGCAAATTCTTCATCATTTCTTAAATTTTTACCACAAGTGTTTAAATTACTTCGATCTTTTATATATAGGATTCCAAATGAATTTTAAAGACTTGGAGATTTTCTTTTCTTTCTCTTTTTGAGGAATGGAGGTCTGATCTGCCTTGGAATTCAACCATGTTTTCTTGGCTTCTTTAATTATACAAGAGTAGCTTTCTATTGGAAATGCTGTTAACCTTAGTTTGGCAGTGTTTCTCAACAGAGAATTATAATTGAAAGTTGTCTGTAGTTTATTTATACTTTCTTTGATATAACATTCTCTTGATTCTTCCAGCTACTTATGTATTCTATTTTGTGGGGATTTTTTAAAGGCCCCTAATGTAGTTACCAAGATCATCTTCAACTCCATTGTGTTCTTTTTCTCTACTTAAAACTTCATTATCAACTTTATGTAGATTATCCCTAAATCTATCCAACCCTTGCCTCTGAAGTTTAAGTTACTTACCTCTGGCTACTTGCTAGACGTTTACACTTAACTTGCTTACTTTCAATAGACAGTGATTAAGAACTTACATAAATTGGTGGTCGGCAGGGTATGTTGGCATCTGTTTGAGGAATGGGGAACCTGCATATATGGGTGCATATTATCCTATAAACCAAAGGTACCTCAATAGATACTTAAAAATACACTTAGAGATATGATTAGAATACTGAAAAAATTCCCTTTTCCCAATCATCTAGCTTTTGTTCTTTTATGAAAAATTTCAGTGTTTTACACATGGTTTAAATTTTGTCACCTTAGGTTATAATTTATTTTGAGCTATAACTTATTCGAGTTACCTTCTCTTTTTGGCATTCTATTGGTAGTATATTATTCATATTAAAAAGGGTGATTTTTATACAGTGCTGGTTATTTCAGTGGGCATTACTAATCTCAGCAGTACTATGTAATAGCTCCATTAGCTGAAGACCATTATGATTGCTTATGTAGTAAGTTTGCTTTAAAGCAAAACTTTGTTAGGACTCATCACTCATTTGACATGTCAAATGTGAAATTCTGACAGAAAATGAAGACAGTTTAACTTTAGAGGTGAAACTTTATGGCACAGACTTATAGAAAAAAAGAAAAGGAAAACAACAAAAATAAAATAAAGTAACACTTTAGTCTTGAGATAAGCAAGAAAATGCCATTACTGGATTTTTTTTAAATATTAGCAGAGTATCAATACCTTAATGTCTACTATTGAAATACTAATAAAATGTGTTTGGTGATTAAACCTTGGATCAGAATATGATGGTAGGTCATTTACTATAAGTAGAATTGAGTGCAGTGTTAATGTGGGCAGACTATATGTGTATCTACTTTAATGCTAAAAGAGAAAAGCTTGTTTTCATATTTTTAATTACTTTTGTCATCCAGTCACTAAATTAATTTTTTTTAATTTTAGATACAAAAGTCTTGCAGTATTATTTCAATCTAGGACTGCAGGTAAGAATTATGTTAAAATTGCTTTGATAAGCTATTAAAATTTAAGCTGTTTTGAGAATCAGTCACTTTCGAACTCCAAAAGCCAAGAACACTGTGAGGGGGTGAAAAGTTCCATTTCTATCTTTCTAGGATATCTGAAGATTATAGATCAGTTTTCTATTTTAGTCTGCCAGTACTTAAGTTTCTTTTATATAAAAGTTGAGTGGGAACTCCTAAGTAGCACAACTTTAGCATGTACTAGCCTCCATATTTAAAATCATATGCCATACCTTCACTACATTTTTCTATCTCAAAATAATAAATGAATTATCTCTATTGTATACTTAAATATTTCATGGTTATTTCTGCATTTTATATGAAAAGTAGGCTAATTTAAAGAGTTGTATTATCATCAAGACACATTTGTTCATAGGTATTTTCTTATTTTCACCATTCCCTCCCTGAATTATAGAAGGATGGATACTGACAAAACTGAAAAGTGTCTAATTTCAGATGAGATCTTTTACTTTTGCAGGGATCATTTTCTTCATGAAATACAATTGAGTTCTGATATAAGAGGGTATATTTCCTGAAGGGGAGAGATGGATCTTAAGTTTGCCAGATGATAGTAAACTAGATAAGTCTTCTGGTTAATGCTCAAATTAGTGCATATTTCCAGTCATTGCTGTCCCTAAAATGTTGGATATATCATTTCTGAAAACCATCTTTCCCAAGTGGCATGGATATATAAATTAAGAGTAATGGGTTGAGTTTATTTTCTTTGAGACTGTTTCCTGAGTGCAATTTCAAAAGTTTGAAAAATAGACTACTTATCCCTTCAGTAATGTTAGTTTATTATGGTCAAATGTGGAGGTGTGCCAAACAATTTTTAAATATCCTCTTATATTTTACATCCTGGAAATACAAGGAAATGGAGAATTCTTATTTTAATAAACCTGCATATTAAAAGAGTTCATTGTAATACATTTGGAAAACCCTAAAGCAGAAAGAAAGTTGAAATTACTTGTATAACCACTGTATATCTTGATATAGCAATTTTTATAAAATGTGGGCTTTGCTGTATAATCTATAAACTTTAAGAGTATGAGCATTTTTCCTTTAAATATTTGACAGCATGATTTTTAATGCCTGTGAGTATGCTGTTATGACTATATCATAATTCATTCATCCAATTCCCTATTGTTGAATATATAGTTGGTTCAGTGTTTTTGCTTTTGAAAATAAGACTATGAAGGACATCTTTGTACACAGATCATTGTCTACATGATCCAAATAGAGATTACATTTAGATTCAAGTGTCATCCTTTATGTCACAAAAGTCATTGTTACCCCACCTGAAAATCATGACCCAACTTGTTTTAATGAGGAACTATACTACTTTAAGAATAAGGAACAATAATTTGTTTTTTTTTTCCTTTTCTTGTCCAAGTGCTATCACCACAATTACTGGCACTCCATGATCTATGTGCCGCAGATGCAGCATCAGCAGCTTCAAGTGGAGAACTATCCAGTCTATACTGAGCCACCACCTCTGTTAGATCAAACTGTTCCTCAGTTATACAATGAGGTGGGGAGACAAGATGGCACACAGGCAGAAGCCTCAGCAAATGGTGAGCTATGATTTGATTTTATTGTGTGATTTAATAATATGTCTTTAGCAATTCTCAAAGAATAGTACATCGACCCTTTGGGGTTCCTGAGCTCCTGTCAAGGGAGCCATAAGGCCAAAAGTATCCATAATACTAGAGATGTTGTTAGTCCATTTCACTGTTGTATTGTATGAACAGTACCAGATTCAGCGGTAGGTGAAACTGTTAGCACCTAAGCACAAATCAAGGGAGGAGCACCAAAGTATCTTCCTCAGTGCTATATACTTGTGATACAGTTTTTTTTTAAATTTTTTTTTTATCTTTAGCGAAAGCATTCTCATTTTTACTAACATTTTATCCTTAAATGATGTACTTAATATTCATGGGAGGTATTCCTGAGCACTCTGAATGCTGAAGTACAATAATTGACTTAAAAGAAAAGGACTTGTGCAGTTGAGTTCTGAGCTAAAGTAGTTAACCTGAAGAAAAACAACTGATGATCTTTGTTATCAAAGATAAAAGCTCCAGCTTTCAAAGAAAAATTGAGTCTTGAAAAACTTGTATCTGCCACCATGAGTTTTCACAGCTTCCCGGTACTTAGCTCTTTTAGTGATATAGATGGAGCTATTAATGAATATTTTTTACATTGTATAATGAAATGTGCCAACATTTGAGAGAGCTGTATAACTCAGTGAAATACTATTTTCCCAGTTACCAATGCGTGATGTTACCCATGCGTGATTTTTTAAAAAGATCCACCCAAAGAGCAAGATAAAGCAGTGCATTTTAATGTAACAAAATCTGAAAAGTCCCCATTACTGCTCACTTTTAAGAAACTACCATTTACCTAGTTTTGGAAAAGCATCAAAGAATATCTGTAATTATCTGAAAAGGCTAGTTTTTAAAAGACTCTTCTCTTTTCCATCTACATGTCTCTAGGAAGCCAGGTTTTCTTCATATGCTTCAACCAAAACAGTATAATAGAGTAGAGAAGCAGATATGAGGATCCAGCTGTCTTCTGTTAAGCCATACATTAGAGATGTGTACAAGTGTAAAGCAATGCCACTGTGTCACAGCTTTTTTGTTTTGGAAAATAAACTTATTTTTCATAAATATATTTGCGTCAACATATAATTGGTTTATTTTTCTAAAAAATAACTATTTTCAACTTTCTCAGTTTAATTCCTAATATGATAAGTAGTGGTAGGTATAACTCACATAAACAAAAGCTATTCGGAGTCCTCACTTTTTAAGATTGCAAAGGAATCCTGACACCAAAGAGTTTGAGACTACTGTGACTCTACAGTATATCGCTGGGGAAACATTTTATAGGATTTAGAATAATATCTTTGAACTTCCCTTCTTAAAAAGAAATAATGTGGACTAACCTAACCAAATCTTTTTCCTGTTTCAGCACTGCAATTTGATGGTTGTGATCTTGACTAAGTTACTTAACCTCCCTGAATCTGATTTTCTGAAAAATGGGAAATACCTGACTTGCCAGGGTTATTAAAAGAACTAAGTCAGACCTCATGTACAGTCATGTATTCCAGTCAACCAGATGCCATTTGATGGTGGTCTCCAAATTTCTGTTGCCTAGTGACACGGTAGCATTTTACACCAGTAGTAGCCTCATACATCTCATCTTTGTAGAAACTCTTAATAACATCTTTTTTCCTTGTGCTTGATTTTCTCTTGTGTTTTTTGTTCTTCATGACTCCTACATATACAATCTACTGATGTTGCCAGTAAGAGACCACGTTGAGCAGTTGACCTTGAAACAAAATTACAAGTGATTATGGACTACAGCAGTTCACTATCAGTGATGGTTACATTGCTCACCAGTCAGGCATGTCCCCTTCCATCATAGCAATTAAAATCTTGAAGAGAAAACACAAAGTGCCAGAAGCTTCATTAAAAGCATAAAGACTAACAAAAATTTGAGAAGGGCCTGTGTCAGATATGGAGACACTGTTAATGATCTGTATTGAAGACCAGAAGCAGAAATGTATTCTTCTCAGCACTATGATGGTCATGACAAAAGCAAAAAGTTTGTGATACTGAAAGAAAAGACTAGACCTGACCATAATACTGAATTTACTGCCAGCTCTGGGTGGTCTCAATGATTCCTGAATCATCATTATTCATTACATAATGTGAAAGTGAGTGGGGAATCTGTGAATGCTAATGTAAAGGCAGCCAAAATATGTTTTAGAAACCCTTGATAAGCTGATTGTGGAGGAAAATTACTTGTCAAGAGCAAATATTTTAAATGAATGAGAACTCCTTATTTTGAAACGGATGCCTAAAAGGACTTTCATCCATAAGGAGGCCAAGTCAGTGCCAGGTTTCAAGACTTTTAAGGACAGGATAACAATCTTGCCGGGGGGCCATGTTCTTGACTACAAATTGAAATCCTCTGTGATCTGACATAGCAAGAACCCCAAACCTTTTAAAAATACCAGTAAGCACATGGTAAGAAGTCATGGAGAACACAGTTCTGAGCTGACATCCACTCCAGAACCCAAAGTACCTACATGGGCTCCTTTTTAGTGTAGGAATAGATGGGGGGTCAGGTGATAAGTGTTAACAGCCAACAGTCTAGCTGACAGTGGGTCCTTTAGGTTCTCAGAAGAAACAAAAATGTCAGGGATGACCAGCTCCTCTTCTAAGATGCATTTTTGAATTCCAGGGAAATGGAAAAGTACTTTTTTAGAGAATAACATCTCTTTCAAGATTTTGCTTATTGTCGACAACGTTCCTGGACACCCTCATTTTATTGGTTATCTTCCTCCCAATGTCAAAGTACTGTTTGTCTCTTCAAGCACTATCTTTGATCCCACCAATGGATCAAGGATTTAAAAAGACTTTTAGTGCTTTTTAATACCTCACCAAGTCCTTAAAAAGCTTGAAAACATGGACTGGAACACCAAAAGATTTTCATTAACGAAGGAAGAATGTCCATGGTGCATTGCTTACAAACAAATCTGTGATTAAAAAAAAAACAAGTGCACTACCATGAACATATTGCTGAAAACAGCAACACCACCTCAAGAGCTTTAAGTAGGTACTTTAAGACACCTTTCAGAGGAAGGCATTGATATCATAGGGGATGACAGCTCCATTCAAATTACTGGCCCTGAAGACACTCTAGTAGTACGAGATGCAGAGGTGGAAGACATTGATAATGATGATTCCTGCCTTGTGTAGGCCTAGTCTAATGTGTGTGGGTTTTTTTGTCTCAAGTTTTTAACATAGTTTTAAAAAGTAAAAAGCTAATAGAAAAAAGTTTATAGAATAAGAATATAAAGAAATATTTTTACATCTGTGCAGTGTTTGCTATAAGCTGTATTTTTGCAAGAGTTCAAATGTTAAAAACATTTAAAGTTTATAAAGTAGAAATGTTATAATAAGCTAAGGTTAATTTATTAAAGGTTTAAAAAATAAATTTAGTGTGACTTAATCGTACAGTGTTTATAAGTTCATAGTAGTAGACAGTAGTGTCCCAGGTTTTCACATTTAATCATCACTCTCACTAATTAATTCAAAGCAAATCCAGTCCTAAAAGCTCCATTCATGGTAGTGCCCTATGTAGGTTTACCATAATTTTATCTTTTATACTGTATTTTTACTGTACCGTTTGCATTTCTAGATGTGTTTAGATGTACAAATACCACTGTGCTACAGTTGCCTGAAGTACTTAGTACAGTAACATGTTATACAGGTTTGTAGCCTAGGGACAGTAGGCTACATACTGCATAGCCCCAGAGTTTAATAAGCTGTACCATTTAGGTCTGTGTGAGTGGAATTAGTATATTGACATGGCAGTGAAATTGCCTAACAACATTCCTTAAACTGTAGCAAAATTATTAGTGTGTTGTGCATGTTAGAAATATAAATTTCCTTTGTCTCCTCCCTTCCTTTTTAAAACATACTAATGGTTATTGAATATTAACCTGCAGAATATCATCCCTAATGTGTGGTGTGATATGGCCACAGTAATGAAAAGTATCACCTTTATTGGATTTTGTACAAGGTACCTTATTTTATAGGACTGTTTTGAATTGTAGCAAACCAGGAGATAGTGGCAGTCTTACTTTTACAGATTGAGGTAATCTAAATTATCACAATAATGAAGGATTCCTTTTTAATATTTAAATAGTCACTGAAACTGACCCATGGTAGCAAAAGTTCTGTAGAATTAAAGTGATGCTAGGATTTAATGGCATTGAGTAGTAGACACTTAAAATGTTTGGTCTCTTAGGATTACTTTTCAGAACTGTACCTTCAAGTATAGATCAGACTATATAGACACATGAGTTTTTAATTACTACAGTAATAGAAAATGGTTATTTGGATGATATGTTATATTACCAAACTATTGGCTAATTTGATTATGACCAACTCTTATAAGAACTTAATTGACTAGAAAGACACATAGAATGTTTATGTGTTTGGGCTATTGGTATCTAAGCTATTCTAGGAATATAGCTATCTCTAGGTAGAATGCACTTGACATATTATACACACAGTTAAGTTTATTTAATTAGGACGTTTAAATAATTGTTTTATTATTTCTATATGCTTTGTAGGATATTGCATTTGCACCTCAGTCTGTGAGTATTTCATATCTTACCCACCACGAGAGTTCCAGTGGCCTTTACAACCACCTTATTGACCTCTTCCTCCCCTTGTTCTCTTAATTAGGAAATGTTTTTTAAAGAAAGGTTCAGGCAGGAATGAAGACTAGTAGGCAGGCAGGTGGAAAGAGAGGGGGAAGAAGCATTTATTTTATTTAGTTGTACATCTTGGTTGTCCCCTCCCTCCCCACCCTGACACTGGGTCGCATACCCCAGTCCCTGGGATGTATGTGTACTATAACCACTAAGCCACAAAAGTACACCAATTAGGAAATTATATAAAGATTTTTGGTGGTCTGTTTTAGTCACTGTAGTTCATATCTAAAGTGCTCCAACGTCAAATACTGCTGTCTTAGCTATATTTAGTGCACAATTTCATCCTCATCTGTGTAAGCATTTATGTGTGTTTTTTAGTGAATCTTTGTATATAAACTGTACTTATATGCATTCTTTATTTCAGGTTCTTTTCCAAATGTTGACCCTGTGTCTGTCCCTCATGGAGCAGTCTATTATCCAGTGATGTCAGAGTCCTTTGGGCAGTCACCTTTGCCAGGTTTTGACTCCTGCATTCCTGTTGTGCCAGATTATTCTTGTGTTGCCCCCTGGCATCCAGTTGGTGCAGCATTTGGTGGATCTTCTCATGTTCATGGTGCTGTGAATCCTGGGCCAGCTGGATATTTTGCTTCACCTCCCTCAGCTTCTCATTATGTACCTCAGAATATGTAAGAGTCAGTGGTATGAAGTGTTCTTGCACTGCCATTTGTCTTGCTATTTTGGTTTTTTAAAAGTGTTTTATGTTAGTGTTTAAGTCACTTAGGTAGTTAGAGTGCTTGCTGTTTTATCTTGATTTAAAATAGTGCTTCAAAAGAAAGGTCTATTACTTTGGGTTGTGAATAAGGAAATTGAGATGAATGTACAACTTGCCCCATATGGAGCATGCTTCATTGTATTCAGCTGTTTTCCTGTGCTCTGCTTGTTAACTTTGTTTAGCTGATGTTACCAACTGATAAAAGGTATAAGTCTTACAAACAATTTCCTTGGCTCAGATCTCTTGCAAAATTGGAATGGCATCCACTTTTTTTCTATAAAACAATAACACCAAGCGCCTTTGCTTCTGGGTAACTATCTTAATATTACGTGAGAGCGATCTTTGGGTTTCTTAAGGATTGTCTGAACTGAGTTGTGTTCTGTGATATCAGTTTTGAAGGCACATGGTGTTCTGCTTTAGATTTATCCCATATGCTATTGTTTAATTTTAGATTTATGTAACTTTTACTGCACAGTATTGAATTGGTGTCCTTTGCACAGTTGGCAGTAAATAAAAATTAGCATTTAAAATTGCTAAAATGAGTGGAATTTTCTGTTTTGCTTTTTCATGGCTGCAAAATTACTGGACATTTATTTGTTCCAGAGTCTTTTCCCTGGTTTTCTGTTTACAAAAAAAAAATGAGAATTTATGGAATGAACTGGGCAGGACCAATTATGTACTATTTAATCTCGAAACACTACAACGCATACTATGATACCTAGTTCTTTGTCCTTGAAAATGTTTCTCTTTAGTTTTCTTTAAAAAAAATCCACAATTCCTACATGAAACTGTAATCTAGACTTACTCTCTTATTGTCCCACACTTTCCGTTTAACTTTTTTGTATTTTCTTTTTAGACTTAACTTTGTTTCTCTCCAGGCCTGCCTTATCTCTTTCTGTGAGACTTACTTCATCAGCCTTTCTGCCTTCTATCTTTCATCTACCCGAAGAATAAAAGATCTTCTATATTCATCAGTTCTCCTCTGAAGGGGAATTCATCATGAATGCTTTGCAATACCTTACCTGACAGTTATTTAAAGTGTTCTTTGGTTGCCACAAAACCTATTTATATTGCCTTCTCTAAAGGTTATTTATACTTGTGAATCAGTCTGTCCTTTCCCACCTTTGGTTACACCCAGACAGGAAAAAAAAAAAAAAAGTTTGGCATCTCAGGGTTCAAGGTGCTTGAACTTGAAAAAACTCGAGTGAAATACATTGCAAAGAAGATATGCTATCTTTGATATACTGTTCTAAAGATGATTGATATTCATGAGTTCCAAACAGGTCAGAGTTTTAGTTTAGGCTTGTGCTTTCTAATGGACATGGAATTGGTTGTTTCGTTTTTATTTTTTGTGTCCTTGATCTTAAGAAGTGCTTGCTCTAAAGGTTGGTATCTGATAATTTTACTAAAGAAAGTTGGACAGTAATGTACTTATCTTTATAAAAACCTAACTCTGTATTAACATTTTTTAAACTTCTCTGCTAACTTCCTGAATTCTAACTCTCTATGTATTAATATTTTTTTTTAATTTCTCTGCTAACCTCCTGAATTTTCAGTTTATGTAACTATAAATTATTTTCTGTTTTAATTAAAGATTTATTTTAGTCAAACTTAAAACATGGAGCAGCTTCAATGTTTTTTTAAATATTGCTGACATTTTTGAAATATGCCTTACTCATAGCAAATAATTGTCTTGTGTATTTACTATCAAGGGTTCACTAATTAGCTTCTATCTTGAGAATGTTATATACAGAAATGATGTGATTTTGAGACAAGCATGTTTGCTTTAGGTTTCCAGTTGATTTGCTTTTGTTTTAAACTTACAGGTTGCTATCTGGTTTGGGACTTCTATTACTAATTAATGTAACTTAATGAGGTGTTATTAACTGAAAAACCAGAAATCGGTGATGCTCAATAGATCAAACTAATAGTGTCACCGGTGTTTAAATCAACAATATTTTATGATCTATTTAAATTCTGCAAGTACTGTTTATGTATTAGACTTCTCTAAGAAAATCAAGACGTATACCCCGACCCTCCTATTGTTGAAAAAGAGGGTGATGGGATTTTTTAAGTCTGCAGTAGTTTTTGAAGGCAGATTACAGATAAAAAGGAAGGTGTTTTTTTTTTTGTTAATAAAAAATTTAAGATTTTACCTGTCTAATTAATCTATAGTATAAACAGTAGTAGACATCTTTTTAGAGATGAGCCTCATTAGTTGCCCTTGATATCACAAAAGGGCAGACATCCTTTTGTCTTTTCTCTGCTTTTAAACAGGTTTCATCCATTTATAATTCTTGGGAGAAGGGGCTGTATGGCAAAATGAATTAGCTATATTTTATTAAACTATGATGTGTATTTGTAGTTGAAATTAATTGAGATGAGTGATCCATTTCAGCTTTTACTGCTTTATTCTTTCCTGTTACTACCACTTTTGAGTTTTCTTTTCTTGTGGTTGCCAGAGGGAAAGGTAGGAAACCATGAAATCAGTTACCTTTGAATAGCTATTTGTAATTTTGGCTTCCTGGTGGGTAGCTCTTAATCCACTGACTAAGCTTTTTGTGAAACAGTGGAAAAGGAAAGTGATTGAACAGTTTTGAGGTTAAACTGAATCATTTCTTATGAATTCAGACAAATCAATGGATGAAATTTTTAAGATTTATTTTAACCAAATATTATTGGTTAGAATTATTTATTAGTATTATGTGGGTGGTCAGTCCCTTCATCTAATCAACTAGTAAGCTGTTCTTACAGATTTATAGCTTTTTCCAAACTATATAAACACAAGCTTTGAAATCATTGCAGAACTACAGGGGGAAAAAATTCTGCCCTGGTACTAGGGTACAAAAGTTCTAGATTTAAGGAAAATTTTATTTCCTTGCTGGTACATTAGCCAGATCAAAGTGACAATTTTCATCCTGATAAATATCAGTTATGCAATATGATTATGTTCTAGAGGTCTTCTGTACTGTATTTGTGACTATAGATAATAATGTACAGATAATAAGTGCATTGTACACTTCAAATCTGTTGAGAGAAGATCTCATGGTCAGTGTTCTTACCACAATAAAACAAAGAAATAATAATTTTATTGCATAACCCTACCAAAAACCTACCATTTTTAATATACAGTGTTGCTTGCTTTAGCAGGTGAACTTTGTTAATTTTCTTTCATTCCTTTAATTCTGTTGAAATAACTTCAACTACCCAAGAATTTTTCCTCTTTGTTGTTTTGAAGCATAGGTATGGATGTGTCTTTTATTAACCTAGTTCTTTTCCTTTACTCACTGCTTAGTTTTTCCAACATTTTATTATGAAAAAATGTAAACATACAGAAAAAATAACTATGCAATGAACATCCATATATCTACCACCTAGATTCTGCAATTATTATTTTACTTATACTTGTCTTTTCACATATCCATCTATAAATCATTATTTTGATACAATGAAAATTGCAGTACACTTCACCCCCAAACATTTCAGCATGCATGTTGGCTAGACATTGGTATTTGTTAAAAGGTTCTTTTTGAGGTAAAGTTTACATGCAATGAAATGCACTGATCTTAAGTGATTGATGCAATGAATTTTGACAAATCATACATCTGTGAAGTGCAAACCCTATCAAGGTAGCATTTTAATCATTCCAGAAAATTTCCTCATGCTCTTCAGACAATGCTTGTTTCCAGTGCCCATTCTCTAAGCAACCACTTTTCCATTTGATTTTTCTTTCCTTCATCATAGACTAGTTTGGTTTTTCAAATTATGTGAATAAAGTACAGGTTTCCACTGCTATCCAAAACTTGAGTGTTTCTATGAAACTGTGTAAACTGAAATGGCATAAAAGAAAAAAGTAATTATCATTCATTTATATTGTGAAAAAAATTGTGAGTATTCCCAAATCCAAAAAGTAGTCTACCAAATTATATCTGGCAAAAAAAAAAAACCACGTAATATTTAAGCACTAATATAGTAAAAGTAGAAATGAGATGAAAAATATGGAAACTGTAATAAAATAGTTCCCAAAGAAGGAGCTGAGTGCCACTCTGGCTGCTTTGTGTGCTGCCTCTTCAGTGGCTCACTAAAAAACCCTGAATGCTATTTTCACTTTTTTATTTTTGTCATGAAAGTGAAAATTCTCTTCAGATTTCTTTCTGTTAGAAAAAATAGGTACATATTTTCACTTTTTTATTTTTGTCATGAAAGTGAAAATTCAGATTTCTTTCTGTTAGCAAAAAGAGGTACTAATGTAGGTCTTTACTGGAAGCAGAGTGGTATGATGTGAACTTTAGAAAAGTGGGGGAATACCTGTATGTGTTCCTTTGTATAATGTAAGGCTTCTTTCAGACTTGTGACTCATCCATGTTGTGTGTATCAATAGCTCCTTTTATCACTGAGTAGTAATTCATTGTGTGACTGTGTCATCATTTGTTAACCATTTCTTGTTGATGGACACCTGTGCCATTTCCAGTTTTTCGCTTTGAATAAATTTCTAAGAATATTTTTGTAGAAGTCTTATTGTGAGCATTTGTTTTCATTCCTCTTGGAATGGAATTGCTGGGTCATAGGTTAGGTATCTGTTTAGTTTTATAAAGACTTGCAGGACATCTTTCCAAAGTGATTTAGCATTTTACACTCCCACTAGCAGTGTAAGAAAGTTGCAATTGTTTTTCATCCCCGTCAGCATTTGGTGGTGTCAGTCTTCTTGATTTTAACCATTCTGGTGGATTAATAGTAAGTAATGTCTCATTTGGATTTCCTTGATTACGCTGAATACTTTTTCATATACTGATTAGTCACTTGGATATGTTTTGTTTTGAAGTGTATTCAAATAACTTTGTGTTTTTGTTATTGAGTTATAGGAGTTCTGTGCAAATGCTAGTTATGAATCTTTTTCATGTGTATTACTGCCTTTTTAGTTCTCCTTATTTATCTAACCAGTGCGTAAATGTTATATGCCCAGTTGGGCTTAATAAGGCCAGGACTTGCAAGTGAGTCATTTGCCTGAAAGTTAAATTGTTCTGGTATGCTAACCAGTGCTCTGGTGGCATAAATATTAATGTTAATTAGTAAAATAAAAGAGTAAAGCCTCAGTAATCTGACTTAGAGAAAATCTAATTGCTGAGAAATTTATGACTACAAACAATCTTCAATGTCAATGTGTACTTGAGAAAATATTCCTTAAATATGCTCAGATTCTGCTCGTTTAATAATGACCTCGATTGTCTTCTCACTTATCCACAGATTCAGACTGTTCTGTGCAATGTGTATCACGCTTCAGATACACAAAGATAAATTGCCAGGATAAGGTCTATAACTTTTTCTCGGTGTTGTAAGTTATAGCTTTACAAGCTGTTATTGGCCCCTTTCTGTCATCATCTCAAAGTTCTTTGAATTTGCAGCCTCTGCATCATGTGTCACTTTTTAGATGTTTAATAGTCACAGCTGCTTAATAGGAAATAAGAAAGTTTGATATTAATATTTGTCAGTCATCTTGTTTTCAAAATTTATTGGTCTACAGAGGTGTTTAGTGCCCCTTTAGTGTTTTCTGCTGGTAAAATTAGTGTAAAATCCATTGTAGTTAATAAATATTTATATGTGACCATAAATAATTACATTGGAAAAGGGAAGAACAAAACACCTTAAATCTGAGCAGCCATACTTTTTTTTGGGGGGTGGGAGTAAATGCTTTATTATTTTTGTTTATACTGAAGTAAAAGTACACAAAATCATTTTATTGTACAAGATTCCTTTTAACACATTTATGAATGACACTAAATTTGAACTTCTTACAGAAAGTATTTGAATAAAAGTAATATTTACTCAAGTTTTAACTTTTAAAATAGTAATCTGCAGAACCAAAATACCCTCTACACAGACACATTTGGAATTTTCCCTTCTTGTGATTGAAGCCTAGGGGGTATAATTTTAACCTTAAATTTGATGAAAACATTTTATATATGGTGATATGTGATTAGCGCTGTCAACTAGACTAAGAAAGTGATTAAACTAGTTTCTAGTATATCTTTTATGAAGTGTTATCACCAGATTGCATTCATTGTTTTGAATTAGGAAGAAATGCTTTATCCTCAATTTCAACTCCATTTTTGAGATAAAATCCTGTGAATTGTTTAAATATTGACATTTTTTTTTCGAATACTACCACTGATGTGCCATTCCTGTTATAAAAACAAAGATAAAATGCTTTCAGGAAGTAAACGGGGGGCAAAGGGGGTCAAAATTGATAGAGGTGAAGGGTGTTAGAATTCTGGTGGAAGGTGCTGTGCAATACACACATTGATGGATGAGTGAATGTCTCCTGAAACTAATGTAGTATTGTAAACAAATTATACATTAATTTTACAAAAATGCTTTCACTTGAGAAGGATGTGTTTACTTATCCTTATCTGAACTGAAACGTCCTTGAGAAAGTCTGTCTTTATTGTTGGAATCAGAGAATCTGGGGGCTTGCTTTTGTAATGTTGAAAGTAATTTGGACAGCTACATGTTTTAAAGTCATTTCATGAAAGTGAATAGACTTTAAAATTAACAAAACCACAGACTGATGTGTTAATGCTTTGGGGTTAGACATTTTCTCCTGTGCTCACAGAACATTCTTTTTTATAGTGTCATTGACTCTAGTGATCCTGCCAAACACCTGAGGATTCTGAATACTTCTGTCCAAGTGTACAGCGCAGTTAGCATTCTTTGTTTATTGGACTATAAGCAGCATTGCTTTGATTATTTAAACTGATTGATATGTGTCACGAAAGGAAATCCTACAAGTGATAAAACCGCAAAGTGATGAAACTGTAGTTTAAATAATATGACTAGATCTTATACAGGAAATACCTAGTTTGGATGTGTGATTTTTTTTCAAAGGACCTGAAAATTTAGCTGGTGGTTTCCATCCTCCCACTAGAGCCACCTCCTGTTTCTACTACCAGAGGTCCTTCTGAGTCTAAAACCCTCCCCTCCATTATTCAGTGAAGGCGGTAGCTTTTCTTTACTAGCCCTTTTTTTCTGCTAACAACCTACATAACATTGCCTCTATCATAAGTCACTTTATGCATCACATAAGTTTGGGGACGTTAAGTCTGAGTTTATGGCATAAGGCAATGGAACTTAATATGTGTTTTACTAATATAAACACAGTTTTTAAGAGTTAGGATAACTTTGCTGACATGGGAATAATAGTGACCTAAATACGCTGTTCTTTAAAATACCCTCCTTGGGAGGCTGCATGCGTCTTCCAGCAAGGCTGCCACTGTTGTAAGAATGTTTGAAACTAGATTCCAGACTGCAGAGAGGATCAAGTACTATTTTAAGAGATAGAAATATTTTATATCTTGATTTTGGTGGTATTTCTAGAGGTCTATACAACTGGGAAAACTCAATGAGAATTGTGTGCTTTAAGTGATTGCAGATAATTGTGCATAATTATTCCTCAAAGTTGACAAGGGAAAAATGGATTCCCAAAGGCAGTTTCAGGCCACTACAAACCACACAAGAAACTGTCTCTATTTTCTAATTGTGCCTATTGTGTAATAACAGTTGAAAAATGTTTATTTTTTACCAGGTAAAGTAGAGCTCAGTTTGGTCATCTAGATTTTAATAAAATATTGATCCAGAATTACTTTTAACTATGTCTAAAAACTTATAGGATCATGATTTTTTTTTACCACTGAGGGTATTCAGAGATTGTATTGTGAATTTTAAAAATCCTTCCTGAAGCAGATGTCCACTGTGATTTCATATGGATTCAGCTTCTTATTTGAAGGACAGCATTCATTTGGGTGCATAAATTCTGACATGTTTATGAAAATATCAGTCTCACTTTTATTATCTATTTCAAAATTATGAGACTAAACTATGTTACCAGATACATAATCTTTCTTCCATACTACTCCCCCGATTTTTCCTTTTCTCATTCATAGAAGAGTCTTGGTAAATGTATTTTATTTCTTAGATAACATTTGGAGAAATCAGTTCTTCCAACAACTAGCCAAATGTATATATTTTTAAAAGTTGGCCAATGATACCACACAATTTAAAATGTAACCTTACTGTGAGACTGATGTATTGAACTTAGATTATTGTAAAATAAGAACTTGTGCTATCTGAAATTCAACCTAACTGAACCAGCCTTTGAAAATGACTTAGAATTTATTCAGAGCTGCTTTTCATATACTGTTTCACTTCTGGATTTTGTTAAGGAAGGACATGATGGTGGAAATGTTTTGGTCCAAAAACTATCCAGCATTTTAATCTGAGGACTTTCAATTTTGTCATTTAAAAAGTTTGAAAATTTGGTGGGTTAGCCTTATGTTCAAAAATGTGTATCTGTGCTTGTCCTTCAGCTTTCCATCTGTCTCTGTATTATCTCCATTTAAGTACCTCAAGAGCTCCTTGCAAAAATCCAAAGCTGCTTTTTTCTCTTGTCTTCCAAGACTCAATTGTTAGTGTTGTTTAAAGACCAGAGAGCTATCAAAAGGGCTTCTAGGTTGGAAGGTAATTGGTGATAAAGTATATTTTGGAGGATATAGTGAATGTTGTCGGAAAAGACATAAAATGGCCATGCGTAGCTTAACTGTACTTGTAAAAGGTTGGGCCACATTAGACTAAAATAAATGCTACACAACCACCTACTAGTTAAAGTGCCACTGAGGATGGTGCCTTGGTATGTGTGTATGCATATGTTGAGGTACAGTTCCTGGGATGGTATTTCTCAAATTTGTTCATAGATTAAATCAACTGCCAGAAATTGGTGAAAATCACCTTCACACTCTAGGCCATTCTTAGTCTTTTTTGGTTCTATCAGTAAATTGGGAGTTAAGAAAGCTTTTTTTAGGGTGGAGTGGGGTAGGGAAGATGTATGTTACAATCATGGATTTTTGAAGTTTGATTACAGTGGCCAAAAGGTGTGAGCTCTTTCTGTTACTATAGAACTTGTTTGCAATTCATTTTTGTAGTAACAGAAAGCTGCTACAAAGCTCTCACTTTTTGCATCATAAAAAGAAAGTAGTTTTGGTATAAGGGCATTCTACTTTTATATCTAAATATAATTCTTAATAGGTACATGTCTCTTAAGTACAACAAACACTGATGGTATATTTTTAGAAGAACACAACTCAGATTCAATAACAAGTATAAGACAAATCCCCACTAGAGTGAGAATAAAGCAAATACTGGGCTTTAAAATAGTAGAGTGCCCTGAAATGCCACTTACATCATTCCAGCGATTAATGCCTTTCATAATAAACACTACGTTCTCTGAATGTAAAACTCAGAACCACCTATCAGCACCTCCTTTGGACCATGATGCTGCATGTAGATGGAAATCCTAGACCACATATCAGCATATGAATAGTAACAGCTCAAGTATACAGACTTAATTTACAAAAAAAAAAAAAAAAAAGGTTTTATTTTTGCAGGTAAGTTCTTTTCTTCTTTCTTAAATATTTTTTTGTTCAAATCAGAAATCCTGAGAACTCTCAGTATTAACAATTGTGCTACAGCAGATGCTACCATTTTAGCAATTCCTCACAGCATGTCAGGAAGTTTCTTTCCATTGAAAAGTTATTCCTGCTCCCCCTTCCTTCAGAATGATCCAATAAATTAACTTTTTGGTAAAAAGGGATGAAGGGCCAAGGCCGGAGCAATAAAATTCTATTAATTTTCATTTGCGCGTGTGTGTGAACATACAGAAAAGGTTCTCACTTTTACAAACATCCCCCCAAAAGCAATGTAAGCCAAAAGTCACATCTGTTAGAAAAAAGTGATGGAAAGGGCCATTGGCAATGTAATAGTATTTCTCAGTATTAAGTAATGCTTGCATTGAATTGAGGTACTCATTCCCCAATGGCTGGCTCTACATCAACAAACTGGATATTTGCAACAATTACCTAAATAAAACTAACCAAAGAAATAATCTACCCATAGTTTGAGGCAAAGCCACAGGAGTTAAAGTGGTAAACTGTTAGTCAAAACCTAACGAGTCTCACCCACAAAGCAAGTGGAACATCAAATGATTATATTTTCTGGCTAAGTAGGATATCAACTCATATTTTCATTGAATTCCTAATGAAATTTGCTGGGGAAATTATATATATATATTTTTTGGAAAGGTTCAGGCAGGAATGAAAGCAAGTAGAAAGGCAGGAAGAGAGAGGAGGAGGAAGCAGTTTCATTTTATTTCCACTTGTTTACACTGGTTTTCTTCCCCAGCCAGACCTGGGACTGGAACAGAGGGGTATGTAGCCTGCTGTCCTTTGAGGTGATTGATTTAACTGTTACTCCACTAGGGAATGCCGAGATTTGCATTTCTATAGGAACTATAAAGTTATTATTAAAGTGTTAACTCATTCAAAAGGTGGAGATTCTATTTTTTAAAATTACTTACATTGCAGATATATTTAGATGTTTTGAACTTTTTGAAATAAGGTAGGTCACAGTTGAATGAAAAATGACTATAAAAGGCAGAAAGAACTGAAAGTTATCCAATAATTCCATGTAAGTGGACTAACAGACTTTGGAGCACTTCTATCCCTATAAAGTTGACGTCTTCCAAAAATGATTTTTGAGTTTAGATCATAGGAATACTATCTTTGTACTCCAGTAGATTTAAAGTTAATAATGATCACTTCTAATATAATTAAGACATTTTCTTTGTAATATTTTATCCTTATCAGGAATGCTTTCTAATGGAATCAAACAGTCGAATACAGATGTCTGGAAGTGATAAGAAATCCAACTGTAATGGAGATGAACTGTGATCTACATAGACAAATAATAAATGAATCTTGGAATTTGATTTTGGAGTTCATTTTTAACTTGACATTTAAATATGTCAGTCTGAAGCTTTTGGAGTTCATGGCATTTTAGAGAAATTAATAAAAATGTATAGTGGCCATTCCATTTTCATACTTCCTATGCATAATATATACGCTTAATGCATTGTTTCTGTGATCTAGAAGATTCGGGTTTATTGACAATCTTTGTGACTGAGCAAGTCACTAATACTTCTCTGGGCCTTGTTTTCAATTTGTAAAAGGAGATTGGAATACAGCAGATCCTAAGATTCTGAGTTCTGACCTTGTAAGTTTATAAATTTAGTCTCAATTTGGCTTATATCTTCTCTGGGATCAGAGGGTGTACTTAAACATATGATTTGAAATAACATTCTTGAAGTAGCAGAATCAGCAGGTAGAGAGATGAACATAAATATTTTCCTCTTCCTACTTTCTAGAGTTAATAAAATATGGAGCATGGCTCTATATCCAGCTACTCTTGTTTTCTGACAGATTGATTAAAGAACAGTTGACCCTTGAACAATGCAGGGGTTAGGGATGCCAACCACCAGGTAGTCAAAAATCTGAGTATAACTTAGAGTTGGTCCTCTGCAGCTATGGGTTCAACCAACTGGAATCCATGTGATTGGTTGAACCTTTGAATTTGAACCTCAGATCCAAAAATCTGCTATAAGTGGACCTGTGCATGTCAAACTCCTCTTGTTCAAGGGACAATGGAAACTGCCAGAACATTCATACCTAGGGTCCTAGAATTACACGCATGTGTGAGAAATAACATCTCTCTCTATTGATGAAATAAGGCCATGCATCTAGTTTTTGCTCCCATCAATACGAGTTAGGAATATAACTCCATATAATTTAAAGTTAATTTGACAATTGGAAAAGTTGGATCTGTAACTTTAGTAAACTGTCTCTGGAAAATAACCTGTTACTGATGCCAGAGTCATTCAGCATAGTCCCACTTAAAGAAGCAGGAGAGAAGTTAAATTTGAGTAAATGATCACTTCAGTCTGATCAGTGATTACTTTGGACAGTCTCTTGGAGCTTGATGCAGCTTGTTGTCTTTTCCCTGGATCTGAGCTTTATTCTTCAGCAACACCTCCTGTTCCCTCCATTTGGAATATTTTGACTATCAGTCATCAAAAGCTAGGGCTGGAAATGAGAATTAATTCCAATAACAGATAACACTGTCAAAAGCTATTTTGGAGGCATATTTGCACTGTTTGAAAATGCATTTCACTTACTTTTACTAGAAAGTATGTACATGAATTTAGAAGGATTTCTGTTGCTGTTGACATTTACAAGAACAGGCAGACAACTAACTAGCTCTCATACTTTGCTGTGCTACACACTGTTGATTTAATCTCCAGAACCCAGACATACGTCTGTTTCAGGTCATACATTAGAATCTAAATTGGGGATAACTTTGGGCTAACGGTGGAGAAAAACCCCCTTGTTCAGCAGCTAACTGCTCAATGGTTAGGGGTCTAATATGAGGACTATATGCACTGTGGAGTTGGTTTTTTAACCTTTACCTTTGTATTCTGATAAGGTACTCTTAAGCCAGGGAAGATCATTTGGGTGTATAAATGCACTTTATTTGAAGACAGTAAACTTTGGGTCTCATTTATAGTTCCAGGAATTCACTAGGGTTATTGTGTTATATATCTAACATAAATTAACACATGCAATTCCACTGCCCCCAATGAATATTAAAATCACAACCTGAATCAGGTTATCTAGACCTAATTTTTTTTGTTTTTTTTAAATTAGAAAGCAATTATATAAAATGAAGATGCTTTTTTTCAGATTAAGACACTTCAGCAAAATCTGATTTTCCCGATAAAAATATTTTCAAATCCAGGCCTTTATCTTAGAAATGCTTTAGAATAGCCATGGTGATTAAAACTATCCACAGTAGATCGGACCCTATAAACAAACCAGCTAATTTTTTTTTCTTGCCAATGTATGAGATGTAGTGACTACTGGTTAGAATGCAGAAGTTTAAAAAACAGTACACATCCTAAATACTAATCTCGATACTATCAAATTTTAAAATGTAAGTTAACTGAAATACAACACCGGAAAGGAATTCACTAACTTATTAGATATGACATATACTATGGGGTAGATATTCACTGGCACACATTAGGAAACACATCTTTAAGAAGCAACTCAACAGACCCAACAATAAGAAGTTGTAGTGTCTGAAAACAAACAAAAAAACCCCAAAAAGGCCAGTTATACCTAGAAACCACAAACTGACAAGTCTTTGGAGTCTGTTCGGTCTCCCTTTGATGCTATTCATTGAACTGAAATGGGCAGCGTGTGGCAGGTTAGTTTGCCATATCTGCTAGCTGGTGGGGATTGCTGAGCACATCTCAGCCCTGTGGGGAGATGGGGCGACAGCCTGAGGAAGGTCAGGAATCCGCGTGGCAGCGAGAGTAGCAAAGTGGCACCTGGAGCTTCAAAGAAGCAAGGGTAAGAAAAGCAAAGCCAAAGGGGTTAAGCACCCGACCACCTCTGCTGATTCGGTTGATTGTGAAATCAACTTAGTGTTTATAGGTATAAAAAGGCAAATAATAGTAAGAAGAAGAAATGGAGAGTATGACTATAAAAGATGGTGAAAGTAATAGGAGTTTCACTCCTTTTAGCGTGGATTTGGGGTTGGAGCTGGGATGGGGAGGGACAGTGAGGGAATCATATTCTACGTTATCTCTGAGAGCAAGGAAATGACAAACTGCGGACTTCCAGAACAGGTGATAGGGGCTTGACTTAAAGCCGAGTTGTAACTTGTTCTTCCTGTCCATCACCCCATTTGTGCATGAGAAGGTCACAAGCCTCTCCCCAAGTTTCAAATACATCCTCTGAGGAGTCTAAAAGTTTCGAATTTGAGGAGCAGATTCTGGATACGCAGCGAAGAGAGCTGGCACAGGCTAGAGGGCATTCACTGCTCTGAGCAGCGCCCCGGACTTCACCTAATTCTATCTCCCTGAGGTTCATTTCACTTTGAGAACAGGCCTCTGCTTTCCCTTTCTCCATCTGGGAATATCGGATGTCCTGCCACATATAGTGTTGTTGCACGATTCCATCAGAAATTGTGTACATTGGCTCGGAGTTGGGTTCAGACATATGACCGTTAAACTTGGAGAACAGGAGCCCCAGTTTCTTGAGAGAAGGACCCATAAAGGATCGTTTGCTTGATGACTCAGCTTTTGACTTTCCTTGGGCACCACTGGCTCTTGGCATGGTTCTGATGAGCGGTGGCCCATGGCAGGCCTTTTTCTTGCAGCCTAAATTAAAAGAGACACTCTTGGACTTGGCCCGAGCCCCACCACTGCCATCGTTGGTATCGTCTCTCTGAGAGAGTTCAGTGCTGCTGGCCGAGAAGCTTCGCCTTGGCTGTTTCCTATTTCCTAAGAGGTCAAGCACTTCATATCGAAAGCTGGAAATGTCCTGTTTCAATTCCTAAGGCAAGAGAAAAGACACATTATGTTAAGAAGCTTGGTCATCAGTAAAAAAAAAAAAAAAAACAACAACAAAAAAACACATTGTGTATCCTTTGGAATGTTCCAGGTTGTGACTGATAGCAAATCACAATGCACACAAACTACCAGAACAATCTCACATTATTCTGGCACAAAGAAACAGATGAATGATTCTGCGGGCTGGGGTGACCACATTTTGTAGCGGGTAAAGTTGATTTCAGCACCTCCCCCATCAGATGGGACATATTACAGGCTAATCCTTGATAAAGTGCCAAATAACAAGGTGTTGGTTTAGGGCCCTGGCTCTCAGGGATGTGCACAGAAAAGGACTGCTGAAGAGAAAAAAGCTTTTAGGACTCTAAGAACGAAAACCAGAGAAGTGTAATGTCAGGCAGGTGGTGAGACTGCTGTTTTGAGAACAGAGTGCCCTGTTTGTTAAAGTGCCAATTAAATGTCTTCTATCTCTAACTGGCTGCCTGGATACTAAATTGCTCCATTTACAACCATCTTTTAAACACTTAAATATGATCATGTCATTTCCCTGGCTTAAAAATCTTGTCACTGCCCTTCAGAAAAAGTAGCAACACCATACTGTGGGCTATAAGGTTTTTCAAGGACTAGTACTGATCAATCTGATCTGTCCTGTTTCTTCTTTTCCTCTTCTTTTCCCCTTCTTTCCCCAGGTTCTCTACTGCTACCCATGTGGACACACTATCTCATGCCCCGGGGCCTTTGCTTGTGCTGTTCTCTGTCTAAAACACTGCCCTCTCCAGCTCTCTTCTATTTGGCTCCCCCTTCAGGGAAGCCACAGCTTAACCAAAGCTTGTCCTGACTCATCAAGTCCCAACTGAGTGTCCCTCCTCGCTGTCTGCACAGCACCCTGTGTTTAACCTGTTAGAATAATCAGTTATTCACCACCCTATATTATAATTGTTAGTGTGTCGCTCGACAAGAGTAGGGATTGGTTGTATCTTGCTCGCCACTGTACCCCAGCACCTAGAAGAGTTCTTGGCTATGGCAGGACTTCACAATAAATTAATTATATATATGGATTTGGTTAATGGATTTCCTATATTACTTAGAAAATATACCCAGGTTCTTTCCCTAAGGATGTATGTGGACTGCACTTGACTAGAGATGGCGGACCTTACCACTGCTCTACCAGGGCACACATCATTTCTTAAATCTTAGAATTAATAGACATTTTTTGGTTTTCATCTTCAGTTTTTTAAATAAATAAGGCCTTTAAATCTCTAGCCATCTTAATTGTATAGTAAAGGAAAAACCGAAATAGTGGTGAACTTAATGTATTATACACAGATGTGGATTTACTATATGCACACCTTAAACATATATAATGTTCCTTTAATAAAATTAATGAAAAAATCTCCAGTCATCTTCCCTTTGCTATCTTGCCCTCACCACATATCTTTGCCACATCATTTAAGGCACTCAATTTGCATACTGAAAAACACCACAAATCCATAGTATTAGAAAATTAAAAGAATGCATACGCCAAATTTCTTTTGTTCATAACGCTGATTGTGATGACAGACATTTATCTCTCATCTATTGGATGACACTCTTCTAAGAGAGAATAAGAATTGTAGCTGGCTTTGTTCTATGATAGGTCATTGAAATTCCATAATCAGAAACTTCAAATACTGTGAAGATTAAATGATGCTTAAGAAATGTGAAATGAGAAATTGTACCACTTCATGAGTAAATTACCTTGAAATTTTCTTCTGTTAGTCCCTCATTTGTTTTGGAATTTCTTATCATAGCAGCCACATATCTTTTGACTAAATTCCTGATAACTTCCTGGAGTTAAAAAAAACAAAACAAAAACAAAAACATGAAGAGGTATTCAGCTTCCTTGTCAAGCTCTCAGTAAAATAAGAGACATACGCAGGAAAGAAGTCATGCTTAGATCATATATGCAATCGAAAGCCCTCACAGGAGCCAGACATTTTCTACTAAAATCCAAGTTAAGTCCATTGGCCAAATGAAAAACTATGATATGTCCATGTTTGATGTCAGAGCAGGCCAGTAAAATAAAATTCAGGGGAAACAAAAATTTTCCTCCCAAGCGTAAGGTAAACATGGATTCCCTTTATAAAATAATGAGAGTGGAATAGTCCTAGCATGCTCATAGTGAGTATCACTTCCCTTCAGGCTGGATTACACCTTAACCCAGTAAAATGAGAATGTTTCCTCCTTTTATAAAGTTGACAGTCATTCTTCAGTGACACCTAGTCTGCTAATGTTAATATCCACTAATTACATAGTCGATATTTTTCTTAGCGGTAGTCTGTACCTCCCCTTTACAAGGATGTCATCTTTTTGTTTCACCTCTGGGGAATGGCACACACAAGATCACCACTCTATTTTAATAATGGTGACAATAGATGTCATTTGTGCAATATGTCAGGTACTGTGCAGGAGACATACACACACACACACACAACACACGCCACAACAACTCAGTTCTCACACCACTGTGAGTTCAAGTTTTATCATCCCTATTTTACAGATAAACTGAGGCTCAGTGAAGTTAGGTGACTCGCCCAGGTTCACACAACTGGCCAAGAACTGTTGTGCTTAGTTTCTGTGAGGAAGCTTTACCTGGTAATGTTGATTCTGTATCAGGCTGTCAGCATGGCGTTCCTGTAAATGAAAATGGACAGAGGTTACTTCAGCATCGCCCAGCACCCCACCCTTACAACAGCAGAGTGACACAGGAGCTCCTGCGTGACAAGTCTCCAAAGCCTCTGTAGGCTTGAGTGATGTTATGATGGTTAAGACAGGGAGTGTCATAAAGGAGGGAAGGTAGGAAATAGTTTTGTTTAAAAAGAAACATAAGTTTAAAAGCCTTACCGTGAAGCTTCTCAAGTTGCGCCTTCTCCGTCTACCATCAGGGTCTCTTTTGGGGCAGAAGGTGTTGTTGAACCAGCTCCCAAGGTATATAAATGACTTGGGGCTGGGGATGATGTTGAAAGGAGGTGGCAAGGTGCCACCTTCATCAAAGTAACTCATCCAAAGCTTTGTCCTTGCAAACTTCCACTCAATATCTGCATGATCCTATGAAAGAGAGAACTTCAAAGATTTAGAATGGGTAACTGCAAAATGCTCTACTTGCTTCGAGAGAGGGCAGTCTTCCAATAGCTATAAAAATTCAAAATTAAACATACCTGTGGACCTAGCAATCCTAGTTTTAGAAATCTATCTTCTCAATATAATTGCAAAAAGTTATATGCACAGGGTCCCTAACCATGGCGCTGTAGCTTGCAATAACAAAAACAGTTGGTAACAACCTAATTATTCCACAGGGAAGACTGGTCAAAGAAATGTTATTATAGCCACAAAATGGCCACAAGATAAATATTATAATATATATTCGATAAAGTAAATGTGTCATGCCTTTATAGAGAACACATGCATGTTTTTATGCATTTGTAAATATAGTATGTATGTGGCCTACAAGACCTCTAAGTGAAAAGAACACCACAAAACAAAATATATTGTGTACAATAATCCTTTTTGTGCACTTGAATAAGTCTTTATGTTGCATGCTTGCATGTTCTAGACAGGCACATATTAAAGTGCCAACGGTAGCTATTTTCAAGGGGTGGTACAGGTGTGATGAGGCTTTCTGTCTTTTTTTTTTTTTTTGAAGTTCAATTTAATTGAGGTATAATTTGCACAGCAAAATTCATCCATTTTAAGTGTTCGATGAATTTTGACAAGTGTATATACCTGTGAAACCACCATCATAATCAAGAAGCACACACGCACACTGGTGTACATTTCTAGGAGTTGTAAGTCGTGGATGGACTGGTGTAACTAACACTACCATCAGGATGCATAGTGTTTCCATCACCAGCACCCAGTGTCCAGCATCCTAACTCCTGGCAACTATGGCTCCATTATCTGTCCCTATAAGTTTACCTTTTCCAAAATGTCATATACATAGACTCATAGACTAGGTAACGTTTTAAAATAGTGATGTTTATTATTTCTTTGGTTCACAATGTTATATTCATTTTAGGATACTGAAATTGCATCTCAGTCTGTATTTCATACCACACTTTCTGCTAGAGTTCCAGGGTCCTTTACCACCACCTTTCCCCGCCTCTCCTTTGCTGCCCGCTGCCCACCTCCTCCCAAAACCACAGTCCTGTGTCCTACTATTTTTGCTGGAATTTATATGTTCGTGTGTTTCACTTCGTTATATTCCACATATAAGTGAAATCATCCTATATTTCTTTTTCTTTCTGACTCATTTCACTTAACATGATCCCTTCTAGTTCCATCCAGATTGTTACAAAGGGCACAATTTCATTTTTGTAGTAGCTGCATAGAATTCCATTGACTTTGTAGACCGCAGCTTCTTTCTCCAGTCATCTGTTGGAGGGCATTTAAATTGTTTCCATATCTTGGCTATTGTGAACTGTGCTGCTATGAATATAGGGGTGCAGATTTTTTTTCCGATTAGAGATTTTGAATTCTCTGGGTATATGCCCAGGAGTGGGATTGCTCGATCAGATGGTAGAGCCATCTTTATTTGTTTGAGGAATCTCCATTCTGTTTTCCAAAGAGGTTGCACCAGTTTACATTCCCACTAAAGGTGTAGGAGGGTTGGTTCCTTTTTCTCCGCATGCCCTCAACACCTGCTATTTCCAGTCTTTCTGATATAGGCCAGAATAGGTACATTTTAAGACTGGCTTATTTCACTGAGAATAATATCCTTGAGATTCATCTGTGTTTCTGTATGTCTCAAAAATCCATTCCATTTTATTGCTGAGTGGTTTTCCATTGTATTAATATACCATGGTTTGTTTATGAATTCACCCACTGAAGAACATTTGGGTTCCTTACAGTTTTAACAATTAGGAATAAAACTTCTAAGAACATATTCAGGACAGGTTTTTATGTGAACAGAAGTTTAATTTCTTTAGCTTAAATATCAAGGCGTGGCATTGCTGGGTCATGTGCTAAATGTACATTTGACTGCATAATAAACTCCCAAGCCATTTTCCATAGTGGCTATATCATTTTTCATTTCCAACAATTTGATTCTTTTTGTATAACTTCTAGCACCTTATCAATAGTTACCATTAGAAAAAAATTGCTCTCGCACTTTATTTATATATGTTTTCCTTTAACTCTTTGAACATTTGAAAATAGTTACTTTAGTCTTCATCTAGTAAATATAACATTTAAGTTTCCTCAAGGAGAGTTTCCATAAAATTGTCTTTTCTGTTGATAGGCCATATTTTCCTGAAGTATGTGTGGTTTTGGGGGACATGTTTTGCAATTTTTTGTTGAAATTACACACAAAATATTTGGACTGTTGGTGATAAGATTTATATATGATGATGCACATCTTCAACCTATATAATGTTATGATGCAATGTTTCTTCAGTAAAATTACTATACTCTGGAATGTTTATCTCTGCTCAGGATTTGGTTTCTAGTTTTTAGTGGCTTTCCTTTATTAATTCTGTAAAGTCTGTATTTTTGTCCTGTTCAGACAGACATTAAAGTCTCTGTTTAGTTAGCCTAGTAGTCAATTGATTATTGCACAAAGATTTCATTAAATCTCTTGAATCAGTAAATCTCCCACTCTTTGTTAAGTGGCTGTGTGTGTGCATAGTGACATATACACAGTGTTCTTGCAGATTATTGCTTATAAAGGACATGTCTAGGACAATAAGGGAAATTTAAATATGGAATCCAAATTGGAAATTTTTAGTGTATCATTGTTAAATTTATTAACTCTGGTAATGAAATTGTGATAATGTAGTTGATTATATATGGCAATATTTGGAGTTAAATGTCATTTTATAGCAATTTACTTTAAAAAATGTTTTTAATCAAAAAATTGTTTAACTTTAATTTTTAATTTAAAAATTAAAAGTTTCCTTGGGCCCCAGCATATGAACATAATGATGAGAGTTTTTTTTTGTTTTATTTTGTTTTAGGAGCACATTTATTTATGATTTATATTCAGCAACTTTTACCTTAAAACAATGTCAAATAAGACAGTTAGTGTGATAGGCAGAATAATGCCCCCTAAAAGTTCCCTCTTTCTAATCTCTGTGTACTGTTAATATGTTATGTTACATGAAAAGGGGGAATTAACATTACTAATCAGATGACTTTGAGATGAAGAAATTTTTCTGGATCATCTGGGTGAGGCTATCCGGTCACAAGGGTGCTTATACATGAAAGGAGGCAAGAGACTCAGTGTTTGAAGCAATGGGAAAAAGAATCAGGGAACCATTGCTATCTTTGAAGATGGAAAGGGACCATGAACCAAGGAATGCATCCAGTTTTTAGAGGGTGGAAAAAGCAAGAAAATGGATTCTCTACTTAAGCCTCCAGGAAAAAAAGGCCAACACCTTTATTTTAGCCCAGTGAGAGACCCATTATAGACTTCTGATCTCAGAACTGTAGTATAATGACTTTGTGTTGTTTCAAGTTACTAAGTTTGTGGTAATTTGCTCCAGTAGCAACAGGAAACGAATGCAGTTAAGTACAAAAGATCAGAGACTGTCTTTAGGAAGCAGAAGTAATACATGTTTTTCGGACATGAAATGTGGCCCAAGGTTTCTGGGCACTTAAACAAAAAAGGGAGATAGCCTGACTCAGTTATTGAGTTTTAGTTGTTCCGAGAAAAGAAATGAACCATGTCTGCAGTGACATTTGTTTTTCTGGAATCATCGTTATAGATACTTGGGAGGAGAATGGATTCTAGAATATGGAAACAATATAGTCTCCACTGCCAAATGTACAGTGTAAACAAGAAAGGAAAATTATCTTTTTTATGTGCATATGAGATCTTAAAAAAGGAAAGGTGTGCCTTCTGTGTTTTGGCTTAGAGTGGTTTCTGAGTGAACAGTCTGTCAGTAAATTCTAGAATTCGCTCCATTGGACTTTCAGATATTCCATGAAGTCTTTTATTTTGCTCACCAAGGTAGCAACGCTTAGCAATCATATTAAAAGACTAGCAGATTGAGTTTAAGAATACCCCCTAGTAGAATAGGGATCTTTAAGACTGATTTCAGGGATGAAGTTAATGGAATCAATGAATCCATTAACATATTAGGCATTTTGTTTTTTGCTGGGCTTTCATCATATTTGCAAGGAAACTGTGACCAAAATGGTTAAAAATCACTGAAGTAGAGGATTCTGTTGATTTTGGGATGCCTATTTCCTATTTCTGAACAGTACGTATTAACCTACTGTTAAAAGACACATCGAGAATACTGTTATCTTCTCTAGGAGAGACTAAATGGTTTTAGGTCAAATGAGCTATAAGTTGAAAAGAAAAATGAAGCTCTAGATTGAAATGAAGGTACACATTAGATCCACTGCTAGATTTTGTTCATGAGTATGATGCACACCTTAAACCTCTATAATATGATGCAATGATCCTTCAGTAAAATTAATTTAAATATTTTAGAAGGAATCACATATATTACCTTATCACAGATTAGTTTTTAAGAACTATTTCCACATAAATTCTTTTGTAATTTCATTTATTTTATCTTGAGATGAATTTATACACACATATGCACACACACATTTCTTTTGTCACTTAGGTTTTTGCTGTTTTAATCTAATAAACTACTGTCTAACATTAGGCTATGAAAAAATTTTGATAACAGCTTTCTCAAGATACAATACCATAAAATTCATCTTTAAAGTGTCCCATTCTGAACTCACAGAATTGAGCAGTCACCACCACTGTCTATTTTAGAACATTTTCATCACTTGAAAAAAGAAACCCTCTATCCATGAGCGGTCATTTCCCAGCATTCCCTGGCCTCCCCACAGCCCCTGTCAACCACTGTTTTGAACATTTAATATCAATTGGATCATATAATACTGATCCTTTCTATGTGGATTGTTTCACTTAATATCATGTCTTCAAGGTTTATCCATGTATGTATCAATACTTCATTCTTTTCTATGGCTAAATAATATTCCTTTGTATGACCATACTGTTAGGCTGGCCCAGGGACAAAAGGAGTAGCGGCCATGCCCAGCCGGCATGCCCGGGGGCCAAGCCCGGGAAAAAGGTGGATGACATCAGAATAAGGGATGCAACCCCCACACCTGGATTCACAGGGCCAATCCCCAATCGCCACATAGGAAGCCCGCGAAATTCCTCTGCTTAAAGAGCCCACTCCCCTTTGTTCAAGCGTGAGTTCCCAGCCCACGACTTCCCCAGGCCCATTTTGCGGACTTGGGAATTTCGCCTGGGTGTGCAAAATCCAATAAAGCCCTGGCTATTCGACTTTTTGGTCTAATTGACTTTTTCTCCTCGCGGAGCCCAGAAAAACCTTACATATACCACATCATGTTTATCTATTTATCAGTTGATGGCAATTTGTGTTGCTCCCACTTCGTTATCACAATTAGTGCTGCTATGAATATTTGTGTACATGTTTTTATGCTGCTATATGTTGTTATTCACTTTTAATTCTACCTAGGAGTGAAATGGCTAGATTACTGTAACTTTATGTTTAACTTTATGAAGAATTTTCATACCGTTATGGGATTTAAAAAAATATTTTGAGGGAGGAATCAGGCAGGAATAAAGGCAAGCGGGCAGGCAGACAGAAAAAAAGAGAGAGAGGAGGAAGAAGCATTTGTATTTAGTTGTTCATTTGGTTGTTCTCCGCAGCCCCAGGTCACAAACCCAGGTCTTTGGATTTCATGGAGACTATATCACCATAGCTACTGACTGAGCCACCATGGCACACATGCCATGCTACTTTTAAAAGTGGCAGCACCATATTACATTCTCACGAGCATTGTGTTCCAATTTGTCCACATTCTCACAACATTTATTTTAGTCCATTTTTTTTTGTTGTAGTTATCCTACAGGTTACGTGTAGTGATATTTCATTCTGATTTTGACTTACATTTTCCAAATCCTAATGCTGAATAACACTAATTATATTATCATGTTCTAATTGGTCATTTGTTCATAGTATTTGAATAAATATCTATCCATATCTTTTGCCAATTTTAAAAATTGGGTTATTTGTATTACTGATTTGTAAGCGCTTTTTGTATACTCTGGATATTAGCCTCTTATTAGACCTATGATTGGCAAACATTCTCTCCCATTCTGTGTGTTGTCTTATCACTTTATTTTCTCTTTTCTATTTTATGACTTTACAGTATACTTTGAAGCAAAAAGTTTCAAATTTTGGTAAAATCAAATTAATGAACTATCACTTCTGCTTTCAGTATATATTTATGAAACAATTGCTGATCCATGGTCACAAAGATTTACTCCTGTTTTCCTTTAAGAGTTCAATAATTTTAGCTCTTACATTTAGATCTATGATAAATTTCAAGTTATTTTTTGTGTGTGGTGTGAGGAAGGGGTTCTACTTCACTCTTTTTCATATACATATCCATTATCCCAACACCATTGGGTGAAATGACTATTCTTTCTTCAGTGAATTTTCTTATCACCCTTGTCAAAAACTCTGCTGACCATAAAAAGGAGATTTCTTCTGGACTTTCAATGCTATTCTATTGATCTGTCTATCCTTATGACAGTGCCATACTGTTTTCCTTACCATAGCTCTGTAGTAAGTCTAGCAATTATGAAGTATAAGTTCTCCAACTTTGTTAATGTTTTACAAAATTGTTTCAGCTATTCAGGGTCCCTTGCATTGCCATTTAGATTTTAGGAAAAACTTGTCAATTTCTGCAAAAGAGAACTATTCTATACACCAACAAAATTCTATATAAAGAATCCATAAGCTTCACAAGTCAGTGAAAAAATCGATGCCTCTAAAATGTTAAAAGATATATTTAATTAATGTACCATGTATCAATAGTAGGGTTTTATATAACACTGTTTTATACATATTTCTTTTAAGAATGAAGCATTAGAAGAAGGATATTTTGGCTGATACTGGGCTATTGGGATAATATATAGTAGGACTACAGGAGTGATGACAATTTTTTCAATCTCATCTCTCCATTTCCCAAATATTATCAAAGAATGTATTACTCTTGAGGGAGAATTCTGTGAAAGCAAAGCAAAAACTATAGCTATAAAGGAAATATTAAACTCTACATAAACTTATTTCATCAAAATAACAAACTGATAACAAATTTTCATTTTTCCTTGATTTATGATGTATGTATGTATATATTATCTTTTCATATGTCTGTTCATCCTAGACTTAGAATTTACAAGTAAAATGATCATCATAGGAATAAGTAATGACATATATACTCAGTTGAGAAAATAAAATCTTTTTTGAGACAAAAAATATCATTTAGACAACTGCAGATATATTTTTTGTAATTCTATTATTTTGTTTGCATTCTACATTCATTTTAAGATATTAAAATCTCATCTCAGTTTGTATTTCACACCCCACACACCATCAGAATTCTAGTGACCTTTCCACCACCTTGTTCCCTCCTTCCTTCCCTCCATCCTTTCCCTAAACCCTGGTAGCCAGTCTTGGGTCATTTGTCTCACAGCTTCTTTATTCATTCATCTGTTGATGAACTTTTAGGTTGTTTCCATGTCTTGACTATTGTGAATTGTGCTGCTATGCACATAGGTTTGCAGATATTTTTTTTCTTATTAGAGTTTTTGTATTCTATGGATGTATGCCTAGAGGTAAAATTGCTGTATTGAATGAAAGGTCTATCTATTTTTTTTTGAGGAATCGCCATACTGACTTCCAAAGAGGTTGCACTAATTTGCATCCCCACCAGTAGTTTAGAAAGGTTCCTTTTTTCCACCCTCTCCAGCACTGGTTGTTTCTAGTCTTTTTGATACAGGTCATTCTCACATATGGAGGTGATATGTCATTGTGGTTTTTATGTGTATTTCTGCAATGAGGGGTGATGCATAACATTTTTTCTGTAGGCAATCTGTGTGCCTTTAGATCGGTGTCTATTTAGTTTTTCTGCCCATTTTTCTGAGTGTATTATTTGCTTTTTTGTTATTGAGGTGTGTGGGTTCTTTATATGTTTTAGATATTAATATTGTATATGAGTTCTTTATATATTTTGGAAATTAAGCTCTTGTCTGATGTATGTTGTACACATGTCTTCTCCCATTCCATGGGTTGCCTTTGGATTTTGCTGTTCATTTATTTTGTAGTACAGAGCTTTTCAGTTTGATGTAGACACAATTGTTTAGTTTTACTTTAGTTTCTTTTGCCGTAAGTGTCCCTTTCCCCAAAGACATATTTGAGGTTGATGTCATGGAGCATTTTTTCTATATTTCATTGTTCCATTTTGAGTTAACTTTTGTGTATGGCACTAATGATAATCTAGATTTATTTTTCTGAGGTTTCTAGCTAATTTTCCCAACATTACTTATTTAAAATACTTTCCTTCCTCCATTTTATGTTCTTGGCTCCTTTGTCATAGATTAAAATTGTGCCTTTTCTTCAGGGCTCTCACTTTTATTCCACTGCTCTGTGTGTTTTTGTTTCATTATCATACTATTTTGATGATGATCACTCTCTAGAGTAGTTTGAGGACAGGAAGTGTGATTTGTCCATTGTTCTTTTTTTTCTCTTAGGATAACTTTTGCTATTCGAGGTCTTTTGTGGTTCCGAATAGAATTCATTATTATTTACTCATATTTCTTGAAAAATGTCACTGGAATTTTTATAGGAATTGTATTAAATCCATATATTGCTTTGTCTAGGATGATTATTTTAATATTGTTAATTCTTCCAATCCATTAGTATAGAATGTTCTTCTATCTTTTTGTGTTTTCTGTTCTTTTGTAAAATCTTATGGTTTTTCAGATATTTTTATAAATTGTTATATCTACAACTCCAAATTTTGGGTAAAATTATATTCAAACATGGCAAGACAAAATAATTTTAGAAAAAATGACACTGGTAAAGGCATATCGAAATTAATAAAATATTTATTGTTCATATCATATATTTTGTTAATATGTTTGTTTAAACAAAAAGCGTCTATATAAAAGACTAACTGGTATATTAAAATTATTTTATATATTTTGGTAACATCTTTTTGGTCTTATTCCCCAATTTAGTAACTTTTTACATTTATTATCTCATAGTTTTTGTGAATCAAGAATCTGTATCTGGCAAGTTGCTAAAAGTCTTTTAAAAGGGTATAATCCAGTTGTTGGCCACAGCTAGGGTGGGCTGAGGGAGGTTTCTCTTCTAAGCTCACTCACATGGTGGTTGACACGATTCAGTTTCTTGTGGGGCTATTGGACTGAGAACCTTAGTCTCGTAGTGGCTATTAAATGGAGAGCTCCCTCAGTTCCTTATGGAATGAGCCTCTCCATAGGACAGTTCATAACATGGCAGCAGGCTCCCCCACAGAGGGAGCAAAAGAGAAAAGAGATAGTCTTTACTCTAATCTCTGAAGTGATAGCACTTTTGCCATATTCTGTTTGTTAGAAGTGAATCAGATACAGCCCACATTCAATGGGAAGAAATTGAATAAAGGCTCAAATTTCAATAGGTAGGGATCATTGGGTGCCATCTCACAGTCTTCTGACTACAGTATTACCTCCTGGAAATTGAGAAACTGAATGACTGAAGTCTTGCGTAAAAAATTTTTTTAAGTCATCTGGTTTATATTTCTTTAATAAAACTTATGGAGAACCTAATTAGCTGTCAGATGATAGATTGTTAAAAATATACATTTTATGAAAAATCATGAATTTCTATCACATAACTCAGAGTGCAAGAAAAATTGAGTGAAAATGTCCTAAGAAAAACTTTGTTAATGCATACTTTCGATATAAAAAAGACTTGTTAGCATTTATTTTTGTAAAAATGAAAACTAAAAACATAATTGATGCTGAATTCTTCCCTGAATATTATTCAGTATTCATCTGTGGGTATAAGAACTAGTTGGAAGAAAAATATCACTCATATTTTTAAGAAATCAATTTCCAGTAAAAATGTTTTTAATGTCTAGCAATTATGCACCAAAATTATATTAGTGTTCTTCTGAGCAGTTTTGTACTATTAATAATTGATTGATAACCAAATTAAGAAGAATGTTTAAACATTTATTGCCTTCTGGCCACAAGAAATAAAATATTAAAAATCAGTTTATACTGTTTTATTTATATTGTTATAAAGAAATGTGATAGTATGGTCAGTAATAATAAATACTTTAAAACACAAATTTATATAATATGAAGATAAAATCCTTTGGCAATGTAGAATAGAAATTAAAATTCAAGGAATCAAGGAATGATGTAAACTTTGTCCCTAAAGAATAATTCTGTCATTTATTTTTTAAATATATGGTTCTGAGTAAGAAATTGCTATGGTGTTCAGATGCCACTGGATACATTATAGTGAATGTTGAATCATTTCTTTTAAATGTGAATATTTAAAATATTCCATAAATTACATCCTTGCAATATTTAACTCATATTGAAAAATCTAGACATCAATACCCAAGCATATCAGGGCATATGTCGATTTTTGATCCCTTCCAAATTCATCAGCAGATAAGCCAGCAAAAGACTTGAGTGTTTTTGAAAATTCATGACTAAGACAGCTTCAATATATAAATGACACACAGACACACACAATCATGGCTTTAGTAACCATCACTATCCGGAAATCCCGCATGGAAAACAATGTTGCTGTAGGCAATTTAGGATGCACAAGACGTAAGGGTGCTATGAAATTCAGGTTTGCCCCACTATCTGAAAATGGAACATTCCTATGAAACCTTTCATAAACTGAAGAAGCAATTATCATGAATGTATATGGAAATTATTAATATTCCCAGACCCCTCAAATACCTACCAAATCATACCAAATAACACATAAACCTTAAAATCACACTGATGTCTAGTAAAAGCAAGAATGAGAGACTGTAAAATAGTTCCTGGAGAAGGAGACTGAGACGACCAGTCTAGGTGTTTGACGTGTGCCACATGTGCCTCTAGAATGACTGCTGCAAAAACAATTCCCAGTGCTATTTTCACTTTTTGTCTTTTGTTGTACATGTGAATACCCTTTTCACATCTTTTTCAGTTAACAAACACAGTTACTTATGTGGGTCTTTTGTAAAAACAAATTTGTATAATGGGAACTTATGAAAACTAGGGGATACCTGGAGTGAGGGGCAGCCTGCCATTGTGGAAAGAACGTGAGTTTGAGTCAAACAAACCAGCATTTGAAATACTGCTCTGCCCCATAGTCCATGTCTCTTGAGTCATAGTTTTCTCAACTGTCAGAATGGAGGGAAATCCCAGCCATGATGAATTGTTGTAGAAGTCAATGTAAATTGCCTGGAGTATTCCTTATATGTAGTAAGAGTAAGTAATTGTTCCTTTTCCTACATTTTTGAGCCCCTAAAACCAGAATCAAACTTTGAAACCTCATTCAACCCTCTGATATAACCAATCTTCTATCTGTGGAATGTTTCTTTAGCACAGTTCTAGAAACAAAGTAGGCACTTAAGAAGTATTTTATAAAATAATTGAATCACATTTTCTAACATAGGATTTTATCTTTAGGTAAATTAGAAAAAGGGAGAATGGTGACACAGCTTCTATGGATATTCACCAATTTCTAGTAAACTTGATTAGCGGTCCTGGTATCTGGGAGATGCTTTTACTGGGTTGCTTTTTAACTCTTCTCTGAGTTTAGTGTTATGTGTATTTTAACCAATAACCAATTGTGTCCTTTAAAAAATAGTCTAAAGTTCTGATGAGGAAAAAAAAGCATTTTATTTTGCCAAAGAATAGAAATAATCAGTGGGCCCAAGAGATAAAACATAGGCATCTTTTTTAAGCTTAGGAGGCTTCTGGGAACCCTTATTATACCTGTCCCACTCAGGTGAGGATATGATTTTGGGTAAGTGTTTTGAAAACAGCTTGAGAAACTCAAGTGCTACCGTTCCATCCCCTAATGCTCAGATGATCTGTTAGGTATTATTCAGTAGTAATTTAGCAGAGAAGCTATTGCAAATTATTCTCTCAGCGGTCTGTTTGCATTCATCATGTATCAATTAATCACCACCTAGCCATTCATTCTTTGATTCCTATGTTGATCAACTACCACATTTCAACTCGACTAGGTGCTGAGTATAGAGATGACTGTTCAGTAGAGACTTTGGGCATACAACATAGGACACAAGAGGAAACAGACAACCTGGCAGGATGGGCTCAATAGTATGAGATGTAGAATGATGATTGAGTATGCAATCCTACATTCACCCATTCTAATACAAAGACAGCATGCTAGATGCTACGTGTTGGGATTGTATCAAGGAGCAATATAGGTAAGAAGATCATTTGGTATGAAGAAATCTGTTTTATTTTCAACCCTTGATCTAATTTGAACTGCAGGATTATGGATGTCGTTTTATACTCATGTTTGCTAAAACTTCAGTAAATGTATGATGCCCAAAAGGTTTTCATTCATGTGAATGGGGCTAGCCTTCCACCGTATGTGATAGACAAATTACACATTAGCTTTATCTTTATTTTTGCTGTTTGGTGATGATATCCTTCCTACTCTCTGCCCTTTCCTCTCTACCCAACTACGACTAATGAACATTTTCTAAGATCAGTCCATGACTGGGTGCTTTTTTATAAGATATAACGTACACAACCATCGCCTATGATTCTTTCCCTTTCCAACTTTTCAAAATTTTCTGTACTTTAGCTGTACCATAGTGAGTTCTTAATGATACATAGCCTTACATATGTGCTAGTTCATGTGTGTAACCTGCATTGTTTTGGAGATCATCAGCTCTGACAAGCAGGCCAGGGTTTCTACTTCTTTTAGCTACTTTCACAGTATCAGTGAAAGGTACTGTGATCATAAAACACACCCTCCTCAAATGTTGTTGACTTTATCAGATTCTAAACACATGGCCATAGCTAGGTCAAAGGAACATGTCTGTTCAATTTCACATTTCTGAAAAGATCCAAGCTCAAGGTTTTTTTCCCTTGTAATCACACTACAAGGTCAATTTGTTACTGACTTTTGACAAATTCTTATGCAAACTCTCAGATCTCCTGCCAGCAATCATCTTGCCCTAGCAAATTGGAAAGCTTTATAACATAATGCAAAGGGAGAGTAGCAGGCATAGGCAGAGCAGAGCAGAGGAGAGGTAATAATAACCTTTAAGGAAATAAACTACCCCCAGTAAACTTGAACCTGATGGCAGGTTGGCAGGAGGAATATTGGGACGAGGGAGTGGTAGTGGTAATAATTAGGCCTTTTTACACCATTAGTAAGTGCTTATTTCATTTGGGCATCAGACCAGCCTCTTTCCCTCTGATGGGGAAGCAACACAACTTGATGTGACACACACCCCCCAAATTGAGGTGAGAGAATTCACTTCTCAGGTACTTCGAAGGAAATCTACCTCATTTGGAAAGAGTTCTTATCCTGGTAGACTTCAGGGCATGCTTGTCAAATGTTGGTGTGCATTTGAATTATAATACAATGTGTAATGCCTGGTGATGTCCAGATTAGAAACACAGATTTCAGGCTATCACCAGGCATTACACATTGTATTATAGTTTTGCCTTGGGACTAAAATGCAATTTTCAAACATGCACAAATTTAAACTATATCATAGTATTTGTAATTTCATTTTTGTTTTAATTCATTGAAAAATATTCTGGAATCTTCAAAATATCCAAGTAGTCTGAGCCTCTTACAACTTCTTAGAGGTCCTGAAGAAGGGAAAAGCCCCTCAGTGGGTATTACCCCTCCAGGCCCTAACCTTTCACTTACTGCGCATGCACAGTAATCTAGAGGTGAGCCCATCCCCTGTCACTGCACCATCAGCAATCCTCCTCTCTTGCTCCTCTGGCTCCAAGTTGCTAGAGGGTTAAAATTTCAGGTATCCAGGTAGTTATAATTGGCTGTTCTTATCATTCTGAGGCCTGCTGGGAATGATTTTGATTTTGATTCATCTACTTTAGATCCCTCCTAACAACCTCAAGTCAGTTGCTGAAACTCAGCTGCAAAACATCAGGACAGAAAAAGAAAGTACTCCTTCCAGCTCCAACACACTGTCCATCTATTGCCTCCCAATACTCCCTTGTACCCTGATACTAAGGCACAGTCCCTTGAATCCTTCCCAAATGTCAAAAGTCCCCTCAGTGACTACGATGAAACAGGTCCTTCTCCTTACTGAAATGTGCAGTTGTCTAGTGAACCTAATTATGTCTGGGTCCTCCACCCCTTCTCCTGGCCCCAGACATGTAATGAGTGCTAATCCTTCTCCTGAATTGTGACTTTGGCCACTTAAGGACTTGGCATGTGTTACTATATTTATTGTTTCATCAGTTTCCAGCTCTTCCAACAACGTCAACTCCAGTGATGCAGCCAGGTGTTAAACCTCAGAACTCATGCTCTAGCTTCCTTCCAGTGCTCCCACCCTCATCCTCCCGACTCCTCTCACATTCCACTACTGTTACAATCAATATCCTGTCTCATTGAGTCAAGACTCAGCACAGCTGTTTGTAGATGGGGACTAGAAATTGTCACCTGATGTTTGACTTTTTCCTCATAGTGGTTCAACAGTTGCACTTATTTCTAGGAATCACCAGAGCTGCAAAGCTGACCACTTTTACATAAGACAGTATAATTTAGAACCTTTGAAAATTATGGCAGCTGGACTGTCTTGGCTCCAGGATGTGCACATGGAAAACTGTGGGGACTGGTTAGTCAATATGGAGAGGAAGGTGAGAAAAAAGGTCAAGAAGAAGGTCACAGTAAATCCCCACCCCTCTGTGCTGTGACAACTTTAGTCCAAACCAAATTAGGACTGGAAGTAGGCGTGATCCTCCCATTCCAGAACCTCCGGCCCTCTTCCGGAAGTCTGCAGATATCATTGATCTGAACACCATCCCTTCTTTCCCCTTCCATTGCAAAAAGTGTATCACCTAGTCCCCGTGTGTCCACACTGGAAAAGGCCTTAAGAGCATGAGCTCCCTCTGCCTTCTTTGGGCAAAAATGTGCATTCTTTTTTGTGTGTTTCTACTCGTGGCCCTCCATATTTATTAGTTGGACAGGAGAAAGAACTTGCAGAATATTGATAAGAAAAGCAAAAATATTGAGATAAGTCAATGGGGAGGAGGAACAAAGACAGAATAAATAACTGATAGTCTCCTTAGTCCTTCTAAATGTGTGCATAATACAGCCAATGGGATGACCTTCCAACTAATGAATGGGGGTGTGGGGAAGAAAAAAGATATTCAGTGATCATTCCAGCTTGGCACTTACTGGTTCTTCATTCTGCGGGGAGAAGCTGATTATTTAACACTGTAGAATTTACTTTTTCTTTCAGTTTTACTGAGATATACTTTATATACAGCAGTACAACTTTAAGGTATATAGCATAAATTATATATATATAGTGAAATGATTACGACAATAAATTTAGTTAATATCTATCACCTCATAAAAAAAAAGTAAAAGAAAACCAGTTCTTTTCCTTGTGAAAAGAACTTTGAGAATTTACTTTCTTAACAACTTCCAGAATATGCCATACAGCACTGTTAGCTTTAGCTATGTTGCACATTGGATCCTCAGCACTTCTTTATCTTATTATGGGAAGTTTGTATCTTCTGATCACCTTTGTCCAATATTCCCACCCCACCCCCTCCAACTCTGGTAACCATAAATCTAATCTGTTTTTCTTTTTTGTTTTTCTTGTTACTTTTGCATACACTGTTACATTATTTTCAGAATAATGAATTCATATCTCAATCTGTGGGCACAGCTCAGCACACTGCCACCAGAGTTCTAGCGTCCATCACCACCACTATGTTTACCCCTTCATTCCCTGGTTCCCTTCCCCATCCCTCCCCTCTGGTAACCACAGTTAAGTGTTCTTTGAATTTTGCTGTGGTTTTATTTTTCAGTTTTTTTTTTATTCCACATGAGTAAAGCCATCCTCTTTTTTTCCTAATGTATTTCATTTAGCATAATAACTTCCAGTTCCATCAAGGCTGTTGTAAAAGGTGTAATCTTGCCCTTTGTAACAGCTGCATAGAATTGCATTGAGCATATAGGCCACAGCTTCTTTATCCAGTCATCTGTTGATGGGCATTTAGGTTGTTTCCACATCTTGGCTATTGCGAATTGTGCTGTTATGACCATAGGGATGTAGATATGTATTTTTTCTGATCAGAGATTTGTCTTCTCTGGATATATGCCCAGGAATGGGATTGATGGATCAAATGGTGGTTCCATCTCTTTTTCTGAGGAATCTTCATAGTGCTTCCCAAAGAGATTTCATTCATCTACATGCCTACCAACAATGCAGTAGGGTTCCTTTTTCTCCACAGCCTCTCCAACACTTGTTGTTTCTAGTCTTTTGATATAAGCCATTCTCACATGTGTGAGGTGGTATCTCATTGTGGCTTTTATTTACATTTCTCTTATGTTGAGTGATGTAGAACATTGTTTCATGTGTCTGTAGGCCATCTGTCTTCTCTAGGGAGGTGTCTATACAGCTTTTCTGCCCATTTTTTGACTAGATTGCTTGATTTTTCTTTTTGAGATATATGGGTTCTTCATATATCTAGAGAGTAAGCTTTTGTCTGATGTATATTGCACAAATATATTTCCCATTTAGTGAATTGCCTTGTGGCTGTGTTTTTTTAAAGGATACGAGCGGGCAAGAATGAAGGCAAGTAGGCAAGCAGGCAGGAAGAGAGAGGAGGAAGAAGCATTTTTCTTTATTTTTATTTAGTTATTCATCTTGGTTGTTCCCACCAGGCCCCAGGACACAAACCCAGCACCTTGTGATGTATGTGGACTTTGTCCAAAGAATTTAACCATTGAGCCAGCAGGGCAAGCCTTCCTTTGCATTTTAATTGTGCATTTTTCTTTGAAAACTAAAGGTGACTTATTCTTACCTGTTAGTCCCCATGTCAAATTTCTCTTCCTCAAACACATCTTCCCCTGAGCAATGAAATTAGAATGGGCTTCTCTTTATTCCATCTCACAGCAGTCTGGTTTTTTTTTCCTTCTTGTACCAAATATCATGTATCATTTTAATTGATTCCTCTCTATTTGTAAATAATTAGGCTCCAACCAGAAGGAAAGCCCATTGAGGTTGAGGACCCTGTCTTATTCACTACTGCTGTCCTAGAGTTCAGTCCTATGCCCCAGTGTAAAGCAGGTAGACAATAGAATTTCTGAAGCAGAGATGAACTGAAGATCCAAAGGCAGATAATATATACATGAAGATAGTATCAGGGATATTATGTTTCACTTTTCCAGCATATCATCTTATTCAGTCTTCACAACAACCTAATGAGGTAGGTTTCATTATCGTTTCTGTTTTACAAATAAGACTCACCAGAGTGAATTTACAAATAAGACTCACCAAAGTCAAAAGACACACCATGACTGATTGGTGGAGCACAGTTCAGATCTAGCGGAGGTGGCCCCAGGGTCCAAGATCTCCCCCGTGAAGGTGCACTGTCTCTTTGGAACGTGCACGGAGCGGGAGTCCACAGTGCACAGTCGGCTCACTCTTGCATGTCAGAAAGGCAGCTGAAGAAGCACAACAGACTGCGATGAGGACTCTGAGTAGTGACTGACAGCTCCTCTGTATGCTTGACTAGGCCTCTGGCCAGCCAGCTTTCTCTCCTGCTTATTTCCTTCAATACTTTCTGCTTCAGAAGTGACCTTTGCAGGTTTGCTGCGTTCAGCTGTGTAGGCGGTACCCTGAACAGTTCTGTGGCCAGCATTCACAGCAGAGATGGACTCCTGAACTTCTTGCCACCTTTTTTTTTGGCGGGGGGATGCATCTCTAGAGATGTAAATTGAGACCTTTAGTCAAGGAGGCACAGATTATTCTGCGTCTTTCAATTGAAGAGTGAGGGAACTTTGTTTTTGCGGGGGGAGGACGGAAGCAATCGGCAGGTGATGAGAGTGGTGACTTGCTGAGTTTGCCCTGCAATTTTCAGAAATAAGCGAGACCAGACCCATCAGGGTCTCTATTTCTGAGCTTGATCAGAAGGGAGAAGGATGTCTCATCATCCGGTCATGGAAAAATCTAGACGGCTATCCTGATTTCAGATTGTTACTGGTCTCATCTACTCAGATTGTTACAGCCTGTGTCTTCTAACTACCAGCCTTAGTATCAGCAGCTTATTTTTAACCTTTCAGATCGTACTTGTATTTTCTACATTGCTGCTAATCATCACCTGGGGCATCCCTGGACTGGCGCTTACCCTGACCTAGTTCCTTGTACATAGCAGAGTCTCCCGTCCTTGTGGAAAGAATGAATGAACAAACTTGTAACTTCAGGCAAGTCTCAACCTCTGGAAGCCTGTGTCCTTGTCTGTAACATGCAGATTGCTATGTCTATTTCTGCAGAATTTCTGTGAGGATCAAATGAAACAATATATTCAAATGTATTTTGTAAACTACAAAAGCATTGTGCTAAATATACTCATGAAATCCATTATCTAGGTAGATCTCCTTCTAGTCAGAAAATGTCCCTACTCATTATCATAGAAATGTTTTCATCTCCAAACACTAAACACTTGCCATGGATGTAAATCCACATTATGTATTTCTAAATGTGGTTGACAAACTGTGCATTAAATATTTCCCCAAGAAATTCCCTATCAATCAGTGGGAAAGTATGTGTTGAGTCTTTACGGTGTGCCTAACACTTTACTAGGTAGCAGAGGAATAAATAGAAATAGAAATGATACCTGTATAAGGTCCCCTATTTTTACAGAGCTCCAGTCTGGTAGAAAAGAGACATATTTTTCAATAACCAAAGTAGGAGTGGGCAAGGCAAAGCTTGCAGGCCCAATGTGACCTGCAGTGTGTTTTGTGTTGCCTGAGAACTCACAATGGTGGTTCCATTTTAAAATGGTTAACAAAAAATCAAAGTCGACTATTTTCCACACTTGAAAAATATGTGAATTTGAAATTCCAGTGGCCATTAAAAAGTTTTTTTGGCACACGGTCATGTCTTTCGTTTATATATTTTCGATGACTTCCTCATGCTGTAAGACCTGAATCAGATAGTTGTAACAGAGATCTTAGGCCTGAGAATATTCACTATTTGCCCCTTGACAGGAAAAAAATGCCAACCACTGAACTAGATGACAATAAGTTTAGATTTGGCCAGATATGTCAATTGCTCTATCTTCATACTTTAAAATATCCTGGAAAGTTATATGCACTAAGAATTCATTAATTTGTTAATCTATTCAGTACATATTAAGCTAGATCTTATTATGTGTCAGACAGAATATCCTGGTTAAGGATGGAGAGATTACAGCTGAAAGTATCTCTGGGCTGATTAGTGTTTCTGCTCTGTGACTCAGGCTGCTAAAGCGCAGGGTAGGAAGGCTGTGGACCCAGGTTGAAGATCTGTAGCCAACCGGGGGTGGGGACAAAAAAAAAGTGTGGGAGGTTTTTCCCACAGAATAAATAAAATAAGTTACTACAAGAAAAACCCTTGGGATAGCCTGCTAACAGTGTCCATTGGGTAGAAATTTCTCTATACCTCTAGGAATTTTTAGGGCTAGACCAATGGTAATTGTCATGGAGTTAGTTAAGGGGATTTTAATCGGAGTAGTCCAAACCTTCTTTAATAGTTGATGCTGTCTTTCTAACAAATGAGGAGACCTGCACTATTTTATTTTTTTAACTATGAAATGTTCCCAGTAGGAAACATTTATTAAGAGCCATATTCCTCAAGGCTTTGTGATTAGCTCACTATGTTATATAGGCCCAGGATCAAGCACCCAGGGGACATTGGAAAAGAGAATAAAGTAAGAAGTCAAATCCTATGACAGAAGGAAGGCGAATATGAAATAAGAATGCAAGTACTTTTCCTCTTCCATTTTTAATCTTAGATCTCCTGTATTTTCCTCTTTAAAACAAAAGCAGATTTACCTCGACAGCTGACATAATGCAATTTTGCTGTCATATCTAAAGTAAAAGGCACAGTAGCGCAGTGTGTTGTAACCTCTGATATGCCTTCTAGGTATTTTGACTTCTGTGTTGTAACTAAAGGACATCTCATGGCCCATGCTGTCTCTCACATTCAGCCAGGCTACAAGTCAGGGTTCCAGTGACCACAGGAAGAGACAAAGAGACCTTATTAATTTTAATAACTCAGATGCACATTCAGTTTCTAAATCTTAAGCTGTTCAGAAATTTAAGAATATTTGTAGCGCTTCGTTTTGCTGTCAAGTGATACATGGTGGCCAGAACAGGGATAATGGAGCAAGGCAGCAATCAGAAGAACCAAACTCCTCAACGTGAACTTTTAGGCCAGGGATCTTGAACTTGTCAACAAATATTATTTGTTGTCTTGGAAGAGAACATTCAGACACCAATCCATAGGAGGGCCAGGTCTTTCACAGGGAACAATTCTTCCTATGTCTCAGCTGTAAAAGTTTTTGAAATAAGACAAATTTTTATCTCCATAATGCCCATTGATAGTTGTAATTTTTATTTTTCTGAAGGCACAGATCTGACCTTGTGCAAAACTATGATGATGGCGACAGTTCCCTTCATTGTCTCCAATTTCTTTTTCTTATTAGTGTCCCTTCCTCAGTCTTCTTTGGATGTATTTCCCTCATTGCAGGCCTCATATGCTTGAGTTCGTATTAAGGACCTGATCTCAGTAAGGCATCCTTTAGAGCCATTTAAACTGTCACAAGTGGCCTACTAACAGCTCGAAACATATTTGCATTATAACTGGGGCAAATCTGAATGTAGGGGATTTCTGGATGAGAGCGGGAGGGTCTCTATGAATCCTGTTGATTTGTATGCATGTAGGCTCATGTGTGCATTTTTCTTGTTCATTGTCATCAGCTTATCAGAGGAATTTGTGACACCCCCTAAAAAAGGTTAAGGGTAATCTTAAGGTCAAGAAATGACAGTCAAAGAGTGAAATTAGAAACAAGAGCTACATGATTGTAGACTCAGTGAGAACAGGGACTGTTTCTTATTTACCTGACAGCTGTTTTGCCCCCAGTGCCAAAAATGTAGTGTGGTGCATATTAGCCTCTCAATACATATTTGTTAACTTCATCCATTTATCCATCAAAGAGATATATATGTATTGTTCATTTAGTGTGAAGTGTAAGTCTGCAGAATGACAGACGTCAGCCAGCAGATGGCAGAGGTAGTCTCTGAGCATTAAGCAATTTCTTCACTCCCATACTTGGTCCTGTTTCTGCTGGAGTAACTCAAGACAGAGTCTCCATGAACTACTGATGTTCCTGGTGAATGTTCAGGACGGGTAAATCTGAAATGCAGAGGAGCAGCTCAGGCATCTGTCCTGCTTGAATGCCTGTTAGCAAAAGGAAAAGAAAATCCACTTCCTTTCATTTGTCCTCTTCCCATTCCCATTTGCTTCTTTGTCCATCACCATAGTCATGATAGCCAGCAGCAAACAACGAAGGCTGCTGCTGCTATTAATGGAAGCAGAGGCTGCTTCTCAGCAGATATCTGCCAAAGTATTCCATCAGCATAGTGAGGCAAAGAGCTTGCATCCCCAGCAGATGCAGGTCTCAGCTTGCTGACAAAACCGTGAATGGGCATTGATAAGGAAAGATCAAGAAATCCATTTCTGTATCCGACCACCAGGGGGCGCGCTAGGACAGGCCCAGGCTAGGATGCGTCATCTGAAAAGTCAGCCTTTGAAGTCCGCAGAAAGAATGTCCTTTCCTCCTTGAAGCTGACTGTTGGCAGTTCATTTGCTGGTGTGGTTATAATGCCAAGAGAGGCTTTTGGAATGCAAGAGTTGTCTGGGGGTGGAGCAAGGCTGAGAGATCCTAAGGCAAGATGTGTAAATTGAATGAAGAGTTCATGTCATGCAAACGAGCTTGGAAGTGCAGAACTGTTTTCCTCTGTGGGTGTGGTCATCTCAGGTGGGTTGTTTGTTCATTTGGGTAGGTCGGGTGTATTGGGAGCAGAGATGAGGGAGTTTGCAATCAGGTGGACACACTAAAGGGGAAAAAGAGTAGGGGGTATGGGAGAGGAATAGGGGTGGTGTGGGGAATCTCAGCTCAGTTCAAGAACAAGGCACTTTAGTCTTCTGAACCAAAGGAAAGACTCCTTAGAGGATCTGTGTGTTTATAACCCAGGGGACAGTTAGTGAGTCAGTGAACAAGTGGAAGTGTGAAGGTGGAGGAGTCTGAGGTGGGATGGAGATAGGATGAGGGTTGTGGATCAGAATCTGTGGGTTTGGAATGCAGGAAGAAGAGGAGGAGCTATGGCACCATTATTACTCTGGGTCACACAGACCTGCCTGTGCCCATATTAAGAGTGCTCTTGTGCAAGTCAGTTTGATCTCTGTGCCTCAATTTTCTTACCTGTAAAATGGTAAAAACCTGTTATAAGGTTATTGTAAGGATCTAATAAAATATTTGTGAAAAGTGCATGGTATAGTGTCTGGCACATAATAAATGCTCAATAAGTGGTAGTTCTTATTGATAGTAGTTAACTGATAACGCAGGTCATGCCTTGTATAACAAGGAGGCATTCTGAGAAATGCTTGGTAGGTGATTTTTCCCTTGTGCAAACATTATAGAATATCATTACACAAACCTAAATGGTATAGCCTACTATACAACTAGGCTCTGTGATATAGCCTATTGAATCACTGTCATATACGCAATCTGTTGCTGACTGAAATGCCAAGTGATGCTTGACTATGCCTGATATTTAATAAAGGCTTGTCTACATACCAGATATTCTTGTTCATTGCATTATTATTACTGACTTATTACTAAGCCTTAGAGAATTGAGCATGGGCAGAGAGGTGGGTGCAAGTGGCCTAAGTCAAGTCTAGGTAAGCTAAAGTAGTTAGCTTGGAGTACTGTACTGATTTAGGTAGATAGCAATATGAAGACTCAAAATGGGGATGTGGGAAGTCACAGAAACAGATCTCAGATCTTCTTACTTTTCTAAAGGCAGATTTAGCTTTATTATCTAGATCTCAGCGATGTGACTTCTATATGCTTCTCCTCATTGCTGCGGCATATTCCTTATTGGTGCAAGGAAGACTTCATTTCATTTGAAGATATTTTCATGGGGAGTCAAAGGATGGGAGGCAGAAGGGAGTGAGGCCAGCTCCTACACTCTTACTATCCCTAATAAAGACTAGGCTTATCCCCGCTTCTGTACAGGTTATTTTCTGCTAAAAGAAAAAGAGATCTGAAAGCCACCAACTTCCCACACATTTTTCTGTCTTTCTAAATGTGATCCATCCTTCAAGGCTCAGTCTAGTTTGTACTTACTAAATCAACCTCACCACTGCAAAATCAGTAACACTGGCTGGGGGTACAGTCAGAAAAACAGAAATCACTCTAGGTCTCTCAAACATGGGATATTTAATACAGGGATTGGTACACAGATGATGGAAGAGCTGAGAAGCCAAAGAGGGACTGCAGCCAATCCACAGGTTATAAAAAAACAGAAAGTCCCTCTTATGCCTGGAAGTCCCTTTCATCCCTAAAGTTGGAGAGACAACAAGAAGAGGTTAAGTGTAGAGTTACCAGAGCCCAGAGACTTGGACTATTTGCTGGGAGTTAGAACCAAGATGGAGCTGTCCTGCAAAAGCTGAGACCAAAGAAGGAGGGGATGCCTGCTGGTAGTTGAAGATGAATCCCAGCTGCTGTTGGAGACACCACAAAAAGTGAGATTAGGGAAGAGGGAAAAATATCGTAGCTTCTCTCCTCTGCCTATGGGAAATGTGGTTCCCTTGACTCAGAGTAAAGCAGAAAAGAAACAGAATGGATCTAAGAGTAAGTAGCAGAGGGCAAGTCTAATTATCATCCTAATTTTATAGAAAAGTCAAATAGGCAGAAAGACACCAAGTTGCCCAAAATCACACTAAGTGCCAATCCAGTGTTCACATTCAGGCAGTCTGAGTACTCCTGAGTCCACATTTTCTGTAATCGGTACTACTATATATTCGTGTATCAGTACTATCGTTATTTTACTTATGTCAGACTTTTCTCTCAAAACGAAACCTTAAGCTCCCTAAAGACATCAACTGTATCTTTACGTTTATATCACTTAGCCCTTTGTGTATTTTTCAGAACCTTCCTGAAAATGTACGTTGTCGATTGTAATGATATTACCAACAGATTTTCAAAGTTTCCACATGACGCAAGTAAGGAGGAGGGAGACTAGCAAAATGTCTTCTATGGTTCTGAATGTTTGCTTTCTTGTTAGTGAGGTGTGGCAATCCTTGATCAGATTCCAGACAATGGTTTGGCAATAGGGAAAAGCACAAGATTGCTTTAAGGCATCCCAAAGGGAAGAGACAGTTATTAAATTTGAAATGACTTTGCTCCAACGTCATACATTTTGTTCAGCTTGAACTGAGAAGCTCCTTCATCTGGAAAGAGGCTATACTATTTCTTAGACTTAATACAGTTTCTATGGTTTGGACTGTTCTGTGGGACTGAAAGCTGCAGGGCTTGTTTTTTTTTTTTTTCTTCCTTCCTTCCTTCCTGCCTGCCTGCCTGCCTTCCTTCCTCTCCTTCTTTCTTTCTTTCTCTCTCTTTATTTCTTTCATTTTATAGTAAGGAAGTAGGCAGGAATGAAGGCAAGTGGACAGACAGGCAAGGAAAAAGAGAGAGGAGGAAGGGGAGAAGGATTAAAATTTTTATTTGCATATTCATTTTGATTATTTCCTCCATCCCCACTGCCCTGGGTCATGAACCTGGGTCCCTGGGCTTTACATAGATTATGTCAGAACTACAGACTTAACGCCTGAGCCACCAGGGTGTGCTGGTGCTGGGTGCTGTTTTTTCTTATGAAATAGCCCTTGAGACCTAAGAGTCTGACATGGGTATATTTGATGATGGGTCAGTGATTCCTATCATAATAAAACTAGTTACTGGAATTGGTAGGACAAAGCGATTGAACAGTTCACAGCTGTGCTTCAACTAGGGAAAGAAAACAGTGTGCTAGAGACTTTGTAATGAAAGTGCCTTTTAGCTTCTTCTTGGCCTTGAGGTAAGTGTCTGTGTAAAAGCGCAGTATTTTCTTTCTGTGTGTGGGTCTTGGGGTTAGACTACAATTCAAATCCAAGCTCTACCACTGTCTAACATATGACCTTATCAGTGCAATGATGATAATATAGTATTATATTACAGCACATTGTCCCGGATTTTCTCCCACCTATCTGATTGTTCTCAGTTTCTTTGGGCAACAATCCTATTCTTATAACCTCTACACACTGGAGTATGCTGGACCTCCTATTTGGACCCCTTCTCTTTTCTATCCACATTCACTTCCTTTATGATCTCATCCAGTCTCACGGCTTTAAATATTATGCATATGCTAATGACTCCCAAATCTTTCTCCAACCCTACCTCCCATATAGACCTGCACATCACTACTTACTCATCTCCACTCGGATGTCTAATAGGCAGTTCCAACTCCACATGCCTAAAACCCAACTTTGGATCTCTCCCCACCCAAGCCCCCAAATCTGCTCTTTTCCCACTTTTGCCCAATTCATTACAGGATAAATCCACCTTTCCAGTTACCCAGGCTCAAAATTTTGGTGCCGTCCTTAATTTTTCTCTTTTTCATACACCACACATCTGATCCATTGGCCACCATGACTCCTCTGGTCTAAGCCACCATCAGCTCTTGTTTTGGTTAATGCAATGGTCTCATAATTTGTTTCTCTATCTGTGCCCCTGTATCACTCTCATCTCTTCTCAATTAACCACAACAATTTTTTAAACTGAAATTAGATCACGTACCTCAGCAACTCAAAACCCTCCTATAGTCCCCCATTTCCCTCAGAGAAGAAGTCAACATATTTCCAAAGGCCCTACATGATCATCCGTCACTTCTGTTATGCTGTACCCTCATCTTTACCCATGAGATCCACCTTATTTACTCTATCCCAGTCATGCTGACTTCACAAGGCTAAAATCAAAGTGTCAACAAGATGTCAACCTGATTGCGTTCTTCTCTAGAGGCTCTGGAGAAGAAAGGAACTTGCTTTCCAGTTTATTTACATGGCTGACAGAATTCATTTCCTTCTGGTTGTAGAACTGAGATCTCGGCTTTCTTGCAGGATGTCAGCTGGGGGCTAGTCTCATCTCTGAGCATCTACCTGCATTTCTTACCACATGGCTTTCTCCATCTTCAAGCAATGGCAGAGCAAATCTTCCTTGTGTTTCAAATCTGATAGCTTCTTCTTCTACCAGCTGCAGAAAATAGCTTTTAGATCATGACACACATGATTAAATTAGGTCCACCTAGATAATCTGCCCGATTATTGACCTTAATTATATATTTCAAAATCCTTATTTTCCATGTAATGTTATGGTAGAAGACCTTTTCCGTGACCCCAAAAATTAGTCTGCCAGGAATTTTCCATGGTACTGAGGAGACTAAAGGACACACAGACATCCCTCCCTACTCTGCAGCTGTATATAACTGATAAGAGTTGCCAGTAGAAACCACAGGTAGCCAAAGAGATGAATCATTACCTCAGAGTATAAAAGGAGCTCCCCTAGACCTCTGTTGCTCAGCTTTGGGTAACAATACCCCTGGGCCAGCACTGGTACCATAAATTGCTTTTCTCTACTTGAGTGCCAGCGCCTCAGTCTTCTCACCATCTGGAGGCTCAGCCATAACAATATAATGTAGTCACAAGCATGCTATCTCATCATATTTACAGTTCTGATGATTAGGGAAGGAAATATTGGGTGTGGGTGTTTTAGGATTGTGCATACCTCAATGATGTTCAGATTATTAAAGACAGAGAACCAATCAGAATGTATGCCAGCTGTAGCACTGCAGCAGGGATATGGAAAATACCTGCTGTTCCAGGTGTTACCCATTACCTGCTGGATTTTGGAGTTTTGGGGACATCCCAGAGGGAGCAATTGAAGTGACAACTATTTACCAACTAGTATAAAAATATTTCAACAACTGGCTGTCATTTAAGGGCATAGAAGTTGGTGATCTGCCTGGCTACAGGGTTAAAAATCATGCTGTAGTGTGTGAAGTGATGCATTCTTCTCTGTGCTTTGCGAGTCTCAAATTGGTCCCAGATGACTGGGGGAGGGCGGGAAGACCACTTGCCTTTCTTGGCACTTCCATGGTGTGCAGTAGCTCCTTCCAGCCTTGCCTTCTGTCTTTGCAGTGCCAGGTTTGTTCTGATGAATGTTTTTATTTGCATGGCTGTCTTCTGCAGTGGGGGAGTTCATCCATCATTTGAGTGTCCAAATGCTGCCACCCCAAGGCAGACATCCAATCCTATGTATTTGGGCCCTCCCCGAGCCATCGAACAGATGTGTGGCTCAGTGAGGCACATACTATTTACTTCCAGCATTTAGAGTGAGGACTCTACAGCAGCTAAAGAATCCCAGGTTTCTTATTTACCTGTTGACTGAGGATTTGTCACAGCTCATCATGAGCCGTGTTTTGGGAAGACCAATCTCAGGCAACAGAGATGCTCCTTGTGAGTGAATTGGAGGTAAAAAAGAGATCTGAAGTCAATGAACTTTGTGGGACTGGTCTGTCTAATATTGCTATGGGGGGGCTGTGATTAAAAGGGCCTCAATAGCTGCTTTACTTGATTAGACCTGGGCAGACATACTTGAGAGATAGCAGTGACAAGGTTGAAACAAATGTCACAGAAGGAAATAAGCATCTTGAGGGAGGTATAAGGCTAAAGAAAGGTATAGATTACTGCACATTGTGAACCATAATAACATGCATTATGGCCAGCTTCATCTGCTGCTGCTGGCTGGAACCACAGAGCACACAGACTCTGAGTAATCCCTGCTTGCCCATATTTTGAGGATGACACTTGACACTACTGCAGTGGACCCTTCTTTGACATAGAGATACAGATTGCTACAGAGTCATATAGCCGCACGACCAATTCTCCTCTGCACACAACTTTGAAAAAAGCTCAATCCTCCCAAGGATTGCCGTATTTGGTGTTCTTCAGCCATGTTCTAGAACGTATACTGAACAAATTCACGGGAAAGCATGTTACCAAGGCAGTTTCAGAGTCAGCCTATCATACCTTTAGAAGTCAGAGAGATTTGTCTTTATTGGTCCCCCCTTCTGCAAACCTTTATGCTATATTAGGATTCTTCTAAAATTGCATTCAAAATTGAGATATTGCAAGTAGAATCAAATTTACTTGCTGGACTTTACCTCTTAAACAGATCTAGGGATATTTTTGAGAATCAAGTTGCCTAATATCAAGATTCAACTGAATAGTAAAGACACATTACTAGGGGATCCCAAAGGATCAGGTAGTGTTCAGAATGGTTGACCATGATTTCAGATGTGTGAGATGGTGGACACCCCATTCAGGCCATCTCCCTAAAACCCCACACCACCCAGCTCTGGCCCAAGACAGCGTGTTTTCCTTAGGTGTAGCAGTAGGTGGCATTCAAAGGCAACTTGCTATCAGCAGGTGGTGACAAGAGAGCTGAGTTGATGACTTCCACCCTTCCTAGCAAATGTCATTGAGCTCAGTGGGTGACACCGTAGCCCTGCATTAGGTGACAAGAAAATCTCTCCCTTTTCTATTGCCATTAGGAGCAATCAGCTGTGAGACACCCAGGGAGAAAATGACAAATGTCTCAGCATGAATATTGCTATCTTTGGCAGGGGCAGGGGGTTAGGATGCCAGGCATAGGGATTGAAAAATAAACCCCTAAGATTTTTATGCCTGTCTTCCTTATAGAGATATGGTAGAAGTGAGCATAGATAATTTCAGAGTTCTTGGTCTAGTTGAGTTTGAATTTTGAAGACAGAGCGTATAAAACTGACCCATATTCCATCTCAAATACAACAGATGTACAGAATTTCAGAGCTAGAAGGGACCTTGGAAGCCTATCCTGTATATCTATTAATACCCAGACTCAGAGAATTTCAGATATGGCAGGAATATTAAAGACCAGCAATTCAGACATACAGTTGGCCAACAGGTAAATGCAAAGGCATTTCATATCATTTCTCGTCAGAGAAATGTAAATCAAAACCACAATGAGATATCACTTGAGTATTATCAATGGAAGAGTTAGCAATTATTAGTGAAAATGTGGAGAGAAGGAAACTCTCTGTTGGGGGGAATGAAAATCGGAATAATAACTATGGACAACAGTATGGTGGCTCCTCAAAAAATTAAAAGTAGAATTACCCTATGACCCTGCAATCAAACTTTTGGTATAGACCCAAAGGAAACGAAAGATAAAATCACTGTCTTGAAGAGATATCTGTACCCCAAAATTCATTGCAGCATTATTCACAATAACCAAGATATGGAAACAACTGAAATGCCCAACAATGGATCAATGTATAAAGAAAATGTTATATAACGGAATATTATTCAGCTATGAGAAAGAAGGAAATCCTGCTGTTTGCCACAATAGGAATGAACCTGAAAGACTTTTTGCTAAGTGTAATAAGTCAGATAGAGAAAGACAAATACACATTTCCTTAGTTATATTTGGAATCTAAAGAAACTAAACTCGTAGAAACAGAGAGGACAGTGGTAGTTGCCAGGGCATGAAGGATGGGGGAAATGGAAAATGTTGGTCAAAGAATACAGACTTCCCTTTAAAAGATGAAAAGTTCTGGGAATCTCATGTACAGCATGATGACTACAGTTAACAATACCATATTGAATACTTGAAAGTTGCAAAGAGAGTGTATCTCAAGTGTTCTGACCAGAAAAAAATGGTAATTCATGTGGGATGATGCATGTGTTAATGAGCCTTCTTATGGTGACCATTTATAATCTATCCTAGTGAATCATCATGCTGTACACCTTCAACTTACAAAATGTTTTAAATTCTATTGTATTTCAAGAAAACTGAGGTGAAAGTACCATTCATTCCAACTCCCTCACTTTATGGATGAAAAAAATTGAGCTCCCCAAAGGGAAACTTATAAAACGTCATGTAGTTATAAATGTCACACCTAGACTGGAGTCCCTGATTTTCTAATTCCTAATATATTTTCCACTCTCCTTTCTTTCTCCCACCTCCCCTAACTACCTATAAACCTAACCATCCTAGTTTTGTATCCTTAGTTTTTAAACTTTCTAAGTGAAAACATTTCTGCAAACGCATCTAGGAGATTATTTTTCGTTGCCATTTATGGTTGTCATTCTTCTAAATTGGTCACTCAGCCTCCTGCTACAGCATAAACTCATTTCTTTCTGGTCAGTCTGTAGTAGAAATGGATCATAGACGTCCACTACCATCAGGTCATATTTATGAAATATGGACATATGTGTGTATACAGTTGACCCATGAACAACATGGTTTGAACTACACAAGTCCACTAATAACAGATTTTTTTCAGTAAATACTTGGCCCTCTTTATCTGTGGGTTCCATATTCACAGTTCAACCTATTGCAATTTAGTCGATGGATGGAATCCACAGATGCAGAACCCATGGATCTAGAGAACCAACTATAAGGAAATTGGGCATCTATGGATTTTGGTACTGGTGGTCTTGAAATCAATCCCCCATGGATACAAAAGGGCAAATGTGTTCCTTGTTAAATTTTGGGGGGAGTCAAAAGTTATATGCAAATTTTAGATTACGCAAGGATTGGCACCCTGTACCCCCATATTGTTTAAGTGTTAATTAACCTTTATATATATATATATATTATGTATACATGCACACATATGCACACATACTTATACACAGACACACATATGTATATAGACGTATGCATATGACATATGCGTATATAGCTAGATACATACATAGATGTAACCAATAATTTAAACTTTTGTTTCTACATAGTAAATGACTCCTGGAAAACTCAGTTTGTGAAATAGCATCCATGAAGGAAGACAAGACTCAGGGCTTTTCATTCTATGCTTCCTGTGCTGCAGCAAAACTTTTAGCCACAGTGGGACCCATGGGGGTGATGAAACATCTTAATAGGAAATAAACAACCAAATTCACTTATATCCAACTAAGCAGAACCTCAGATAGTCAGGATTTTTTTTCTAATACTCTGCTTCTAGAAATGTTAGAAAGATTATAAGAAAATAAGCTAAGATTAAATATTTTCTTTGGCAGCAAAAGCTCAGGCACAGTCTGGACTGATCCCATGCCCTCAATCTTTGCTTTTTATTGGTGATCCAGATTGGTAACATAATGGTCAATGACAACAACAAAAAGATTTAGTGGCAGATTCAGGAGCATTTCACAGCAGAGATTAGTTATTCATATAACTTTGATCCAAAAATGACTACATTATCTGAGAAGCTTGCCTTTGGGAATGGAATGCTCGGCTTTGGGAGGGAGATCTTTGCAGTGGAGAGGGAGAAAGGGCCTTCTTATCTCGAGGAATGGAGCAACCTTGGAGTTTAGTGGGGTGACATGTTACAGCCAAACTGTTCATACCTTCTGAACTTTCCTTACTAAGGCAAGAAAATGGATTCAGAGATTTAAAACTATTTTTAACAGACAACCAAAAAGGTTTATTAATTAGAGCATTTTCTAAATTATCAAGATTTGGTAAACTAAAGAGTCCAAACTGAGTTTCCTTGGAAGGAAATAATGTAACTAACAATTGGGAAAGCTAATATAAATAATGAGGCAAACAGATCGTTTCATTGACCTTGTAGAACTTCCAATGGCCTCCATGTCAGCGTGACCACTTCTAAAATCAAGTAAACAGCCTTGTAAAGCAAAACTACTCACGGCAATAAGTTGGTAGGAGTTGTTCATCATGGCGATCAGCATGTTCAACAGCACTACCAGAGAGATGACGTTGTACGTCCCAAACATGGTAGCTCCCACAAATTCTGTGAATTCATGTCTAGCTTTCACATTAGTGACATAGAGATTCAAAAGGCCAAATACAGACCAGAAGAGTGACTGAAGGGTTTCAAAAAGCCTATAAGAGATCAAAGAGCAGATTAGTTAATTCTCTAGGAAGAGCAAGAAAAGAATGAAAATGTGAAATGATCTGCTTAATAAGGGGGCTGCCAGATTTGCTCCCAACATGTAGACAGATATTCTCCTGTATTTTGGTCTCTTCCCTGCACAAACCAGTCAGATCAGTCTGGTTTTCTAACTTCTATGTCTTATGCTTTGTTCTTCCACCTGGAATATCTTCGACTTCTCAGTCTACAAAGAGCCTCTAGTTTTCCAAAAGTTATTTTTCAATGACTACTTCTTCCACCAAATTTTCTCTTTCATCATCAGACGACATCATTCATAAACTTTCTTATTACACAGAGGTAGTAAATACAGCGGTTAAGAATATGGTGCCAGGGTTACATTCCTCTCGTTAAAATCTCAGCTCTGACACTTGCTAACTGAGTGAACAAGAGCAAGTAAAACATTTCTGATACTTTTTTGTAGTTCCCTCAGAACCCAGAATGGTGCTAAACGCAGTGAAGGAGCTTAAGAAATCTTCCATTAACCCTTTATATGGATTATATTTAATGACATGTTAATGAACAAGTATTGAGAACTTACTATATAGCATACTAAGCACTTTTACATGCATTATAATTATCATCCTTATAAAAAACTTTATTGTTACTGCTGAGGAAAAAGAGATTTAGAGGCTGAATGACTTATCCAAGTTTATCCAGTTGTAAGTATTGAGCCAGAGTTCAAATCCAGGTCTGTTCTAACCTCCCCAAACCACTGCATTATTTTATATTACATGGCTTCAGGCTTCACAAATTGCTGTTTCTTATCATCTTTGCAATGACATATTTTAGGTGTCTACGGATTTTTCACCTATTCAGAAACCTGAACATAAAGCAATAAAATGCAGCTAGTTTATGGGTACGGTGCCACCAGTCAAGTCTTTCCAAAGTGTTTGGAAGAATGCAGAAACTAAGAAGTGCAGATGTGCTTTTTAAATGCGTTATTTTAGAGCACGGTGTGTTTTGACAGGCTTGGGGATTTATTCTTGGGTTCATTTGCTGGTATGTAGAATAAATGTTTTAAAAAATCTGTATCTGGTAGTGGACATCCCTCAGATGTTTGCATAGCTTGTTATCCTCATTAAGTTCTCAACTCAAATGTCACTTTCTCAGAGAGACTTTCTTTGGTCATTCTACCTAAAATAGGTACACCAATTATTCTTGTCCATCATCTTTTTAAAATTTTTCTTCATAGTACTTAAAACACCCTAAAATTATAGTATTAATTTTTGTTTAACTGTTTATTTTCTGTCCATCCCCACTAGAATGTAAGTTCTATGAGGGCAGAGATATGCAGCTACTATGTACTTGACTACATGAATAAATATGTTAACTTAAATGAAAGTCTAGAAGATTCCAGCCACACTAATCATTGTGAAGTTTGATGCACATTGAGGGCTAATCCACTAGATGAAGGCTGTGCTCTGTGTTGGTCTGATTTTCAGGGCCACCTGCACAACACACACATGGCCCCTCTCCACCTGTTAAATGACGCTTCTTTGTACATCACAGGCAACTTCCATGATCCTGTCAGCATCACCTTACTGAGAGTTAGCCTAGAAGGAAGAAATTGGCTCTTTGATGAAATAACTGGTGATGAAGCATTTGAGAAGCAACACTAAAATGAGAGTCTGGAATTCAGGGGCCAGAGCACAAGAACCCGAACATGATAAATCAGACCCATCAGAGGATCTGAGTTTCCAGGAGACTCTACATGTCAGGGTCAGACATTACAATACATCATAGAGTCAGGCAGAGGGTCAAAAAATGGGAGTTCAGGAGTCTGGTCCTGCATTGCGGGTGGGAAGTCAACCAGGATCTGGTGGGGAATTAGAGCATTTTCTAAATTCACTAGTACTCAGGGCAGGCAAGAGGGTGAAATGGAAGAGGAAGTCTCCATAGCAGAAAGCAGTGACATTATCGATTTCACATGTTGTGTTTTAATAACTAGAACAAAGGCATGGTTATCTCTTTGGTGACGTTGCTACCAATTCTTTAGTTTACTAGACTTTCCTCATGCCTTTGACAAGCTTCTAGCTCTGAATGGAATGTCCCACCCTGCTCCCAACCTCTATCCTTCACTTCTATCCTGTCTTATTCTCTACCTAAATCTTATTTGACCTACCAGGCTCAGCTGAAGCCTCACCTCCTCCAAAAGCTTTTTCTGACTCCTTTCCTATGAGGTGGGGTCATCCAATCCTCTTATATTATCCTACAACACCTTAGCCTTATTCTATAAAGGCATACACCACACTGAAAGGGACAGTAGAGAGAAGTGGCAAAGAGCAAACTTAGACTCCTTGACTTATTAGTTATATGACTTCGAGAAAGGTACATAGCCTCTTTAAACGTCAATGTTCCTCATTTCTAAAATGGTTATTGGTAGGATAGATACTAATGGCTAATATTTATTGTGCTCTTACTCTGTGCTAGACATGTACTAAATGCTTTGTGTGTGTTGTAATATTTGGTTCTCAGAATAACACTATTTTTTCAGGTGAGAAGCTGAGGCAGAGTGGTCACATGTGCAGGACGTGTCAGAGGTAGGATTTGTACCCAGCACTTCTGATTTTCAAGCACACACACTTTACCAGCTTACTCTATCAAATATGATATTGCATATATAGTACTTGGCATAGTGCATGGGGACATAATAGTAAGCATTAAAAATGGCAGCTATTCTACTTGTTTACTTGTGCTTTCCACTAGACATTGTACTTTTTGAGGATAAGAAGAGCCATCTAACTCGGCATCCTCATTGCCTGGCACATAGTAGTTGCTGAATAAGTGTTGGTTGAATAAATCTTAAAAGAAGACAGAAGCACATAAACAAGGAAATTACAAATGAGGGGGTACATCCTAGAATAAGAGTAGCAGTCTATGAACTGAAATTGGGGGAACAAGCTGGAAATAACCAATGAGAGCCTTTATCTCCTCGTCAGAACAAAAAGAAGAGACTCTGATGGGGACTAAGTTTTTTATTTATTTGAATAAAATGGGAAAATATGGACTGACTGTTGAATGAAGACATAACCGCTGATTAAGTAAGACAGGCCACAAATGAATGGTGATGGCAAACAAGGAGGTTCCAAATATCCTGCTTAATCATGACTTTTCTATTCACATTTACATGCATTCGCAATTATCGCAACTTAACACAACAAATTTTACATAACTTTACAAAACTAATCTTATACCTGTATCTCTAAATAGTAACGTAGATTGAAAGTTGTGTGCCCAGACTGGAATCCCGACTCTGCCATTCACCATCTATATCCTGCGGGCAGCCTGCTTAACTGCTTTGTACTCTAATTTCTCCATATATAAACTGGGCAAAAATGAGAGTGTCTACCTCATAACAGGGTGGTGAGAATTAAATGACTTAATTCATGTAAAATTTCATTGTGTAACAGTCTCTGGACCTAGCATTCACTAAATATTCATATTACTATTATTAAGCTTCTAACTAAATCTAATTTTGCTGTTGTTTTACATTTACTTATTATCTTTATAGCCTGTCATCCATTTGCACATATAGTTGTGCATAACTGTAAGCACAGTATATATGATTTTTGTGTTTTAAGTTGTAATTATAGTGTATATGATTTTTTCCTTTCTAATTACACATTTTTGATATGTTCTTTGCATATTTATTGTCTTCATATATATAATTTTAATAGTTGCCAATATTCTACCCAGCAAACACCAAGCCTGCCTGACATTTTTATCAATGGTTTGGATGAGAATAGGGGGTAGAAATATTAGACACTCAGGTGACACAAGACTGGGAGGGATAGCTAATAGATTGGATGATAGCATCAAGATTCAGAAAGATTTCAAAAGCCTGGAGTTATGGGCTAGAACTAACAAGATGTAATGTGATAGGGATTAATGTAAAGCCTTGCTCTTGGGCCAAATGCCCAAGTATAAGATGAGGGAGGTAGGCAAAAGACCTTTTTTTTATGACAGCAAATTCCAAGTGGATCAGCAGAGTGACAGCTGGCCAAATACTTCAGGGGACAGATGCAGTTCAACCTCTAGAATTAAAAGTAGGATTACTACTAGATCTCATCCTCATCTCTCCCTTAATTGTTCAGTAGGCATATCGAGTACTTTTTTGCCTTAGGCTCCTGGGTGAGAAGTGGAAGCTTTCCTAAGGTCAGGGTCTTTGTCTGGTTGGTGGGAGAGACAACAAATGACCAAAAGACAGAAGGTTGTCTTTTGTATTAGAGATGGGCTTAGAATATCATGGCAAACTTAGAAGGTGCCCATAACTAAGAGTGGGGTAAGGATAAGGAAGAAAAAGCTTAAAAGACCAATTAAGTCTTTGGCAGAAGCTTGAAAGATGGGTAAGAGTTTTCCAGGCTAGCCAGGTGGAGATGGACACTCCAGGCAGAAGGAAATGGCATGTGATGTGTGAATGCTGATAGAGCTTGGACACTCCTGTAGTTGGGAGGAAGAAGATATTGATTATGGAGGAAAGGAGAGACAGACTGGAGCAGTGGGGTCCATATTACCAAGGCCCTGTGTGCTATAGTCAAGAGGCTGGGTTTTACACTGGTGAAGATTTAGATACCTGGAGGCAAAGAAGACAATGGTGTCAGTATCAGACTGAAATTAGAAAGAAACTTGTGTGTAGAAGGTGGAAAATGGATTGGAGTAGAGATAAGACTGATGGCAGGGAGATCAGTTAAATATGCAGCTATTCTTGGGAGAAAAGATCTAGACCTGAAACAACAGTGGTTGTGTGTGTGTGTGTGTGTGTGTGTGTGTGTGTGTGTGTGTGTGTGTGCAGGATGAGTTCAAGAGATATTTAGGAAGAACTGATAGGACTGAGTGTGAGACTAGATTGTTGTGTGAGGGAGAGGATGAGCATCCCAGTTGACTCTTAGGATTTTGCTAGTGTCGTTTATTAAGATGAGGACTTAAAGAGAAAATAGATTTGAAGTGTGCAAGGAATTTAGTTACGGAAAGTCTGTGATGGAGAAGCCTGAGGCACAAACAGATATATTTGGAGGCATCTGGAGATGAGGGCCAGTGGCTCAGAAGGAGCAGCAAGGTAGCTTCTTGTCCCTTCAATCATTTTTCTGTCACAACTCCGGCACCTTCAGAATGATGGCACCTTCCCAGTTGCTTCTCTGGACAGTAGATGAAGGCCAGCGCTCCCAGTATGGAACACTGAACTCAGACCACTAGTAGTGCTGTCACGTGGAAGTCATCAAGGACAGTGAGATCTCTCTGAATTGTGTGTCTGAAAAAAATATGATTTTTCTATTTTAAGCTAAGGAAACAGTGGCATCTCTGGAGAAGGAAAAAGATGACAGTAAGTAGATACTATGCTTTATTCCAAGTATGAAAACAACCTTGCTTTCCTTTCTCTAAAAGTCTAGTGATTCTGATGATCCAGGTAGTGTACATTTCAACAGGTTTTATACATTGTTGACTTGAGGCATTTAAAAGAAAACATAAATGAGACAGTCTTCTATGAAGAAAAGAAATGTCAATTTCTAGCAGGAAAGTTGAAGTAACATTACTGCTGATTTGGTACTAGCTTAATGATGCTTCATCATACCTGATACACCAAGATAAAATTTCATTTATGAAAGATGCCCACACTTGTCAGTTGTCCCTGCTGGGCACGTGATGGGAGCAAAATATCAGCTGATGACAGGGGTGTGAATAGTGATTACAAACTTTCAAAGTGGCATTTCATGAACTTCCTCAGCAGTGTCTACATGAGAGGATAATTGGTAGGTATCTGGCCTCCTGGAAGGTATCTTGGATTTAGGTGTTCAATTTTATCAGTGCTTTGACAGGAACAAATGTCATCTTCTGGTGTTCAAGACACTACAAAATGGCTCTTTGTAGCTAAAATGGGTTGATATAAGTTCTGTCTCTAGAGTAATGCAGAGACGGAAGCAGTTTTCAGTCAAGACTCACCAGAGCAAGGCGACCAGTTGCCCTTATACGCTCCTGCCTGATGATCAAAATAGCACAGTTCTTGATTTTTCTTTTTTAAAAAGAATTTAATTTTTTTGTTGTTTACATTGCTAAATGCATTATTTTAGGATATTGAAATGGCACCTCAGTCTGTAGTTCCTTTTTAAATATAATTATTCTATTATTATTTCTTCTGTTTACAAAGCCATAGTCATCTTAAGATATTGAATTTGCTTCTCAGTCTATGGGTGTTACACACCGCACCCACCACCATAGTTCCAGTGTCCTTGACAACCACCTCATTCCCTCTCTTCTCCTCACCCCACTCCCACCCCACTGGTAACCACAGTCTTCTTTTGTCAGCCCAGTTTGGCCTCTTTTCCCCTACACATGAGTCTGGTTTCCCCATTCAAGATTTTGCCCTGAGTTCTGGGAAGAAAGGCAAAGGCTGTAGCCTACGTGCAGGGTTGGGTGCTGCAAAGTGAGCATGGAAATGAGCCAATGTTTTCCAGACTCTGTTCACGGGAACATTATGTTGGCCAATGTATTTGTAAAAACCTATCCCTACTTTGGATATTCACACTAGAAAAGTCTCTTGAGAAATCCTACAATGATGAAATCTTTGAAAATCTTCCCTAGCATTTCTAAAATGCATGTGATCATGGATCCTGTTTCCATGTCTATGAGCATCCTGCTGAACTATAGTTATTTGTAACTCATTGTAGGAAATGCTACTAGAGGCAGCTTTTAGGGCTGTTACGTAGCACTGTTTCCTCCTCTCTCTGTTGGTGCAACCTAAGGCCAAGAAGCAACTCTCTACCTTCCCCGGCCTTTGTTACTGAACACATTTATAGAACATCTGAATCTACCAAACTTCCTTACTTTACTGAATTAAGGGGGAAATTATATTTTATTTCAATTACTAAGGCTTACTCATCATCTTGGGTCATGGCCATGAATACCAGTGATGGTGGCATTCTCCAGAACTTGGGATGGAGCTGGACAAAATATAGACCAGGGTAAGCCTACACTGCTCCTGGGACCTAACACATTTCCTGACACCTGCTTATTTTCTTTCTCTTATTTGTTTTGCTTAAGAGTGAATTTGTCAAAAAATGAAAAGTAAAAGCCATTCTGGGGTTTAAAGATCCTCAAGAAGCAGGTGATGTAGTTTACAAAGAAAAGTTTCAGGACTTCCAGATATCCCAAGTTAGTGGATTCATGGACAGAGAATCATGCAGCTGTCTCCTGTGTCCCATGTGGTAATGGGAGACATTTTTAATCCACACTTGGTGACCACTGGCCCACCTGCAACCTTAAATTAAGCCCAGAAGGTGAGCTGACTCTAATTCCACCTGCAATCTGTCCCTTCTCTAGCTTGCTCCTATGAAAGGAGGGTGCAGGCCTATCCATGAGAGGCAGTCACGGGTTTCTGCACAAGCCTCAGTCTAGACTTCACAAAGGGCTGTGGCATAGAGAATGTGTCCCTTCCAGTATTCCACCTTCTGTTCCACACTGTGTAGACTCAGGAAGTCTCACTGGGTTTCACTTAGCATGTCCAATCAACATTGCTTGAAGGGGGAGCACATACCTTCTGTTTTACAATACTAGACGGGAGAAACATTCTGCAGTCAGATACAATGCCCATTCCCAAAATATAATCAGATCAAATAAATGCAATCACTTCATATAATATCTATTCAAACACTGATTCTCCTACAAACTTTTACTTTTCTAACTGTGGCCTCTCTTAGGACTTCATTAAAAGATTTTTGTTTTATGCTAGGTAGTATTGTAATATCCATTACCAGAAAACATTCAGAAACGCAACCTTTTTACATAAAGCTTGCTTAAACATTCTCCCTTTCATAGTTCTGTGGAGCACTACATTTTTAAGTTCTCCCAATCTAATTCTATCAGGAGTATAGGTACCACAGTTTGTGAAGCTTCTATAATAAGGAGTCCTAGAAACTTCTCTTCTTCCTTCCCTGGCCATTTTACCCACTCTTGTGTAAAAGGGTTTGGGTCCCTGGCTAGGAGTCAAGTCAAAGACCCTGGTACTTTTGTCAAGCTTTAGAGGTATTAATCTGCTTAATCACTACTCCAAGTTTCTCATAGTCATTTTTGTCTTCTAGCATTAAAAATTTCTCCAAAAAGAGGCAAATCGAATGGATTTGCATGGAGCCCTTTAATGTTGTGGGATCAACAGGAGGTCCCTACGCAACCTTTGGTAGTGCTGTATTAAAACTGCTATTTTCACCCCCATCACTGTCTATTTTACTTATCCTGTTTCATAATATTCCTCTTAAGAATTTCACTCTGCTTGAATGAGCCCCATAACTTTCCCATTTTCTGGTTGGTTTCTTTCCTGTCAATACTGGCTTTAATTCTACAAAAAAAAAAAAAAAAAAACCTTTGAGAAACAATCAACAAATACAGCAAAGGGGCAGGATTTAAAATCAACACACAAAAGTCAATAGCATTCTTATATGCAAACAACAAACTAGAGGAAAGAGCAATCAAGAAAGAAATGCCATTCACAATCCCATGAGCACAGATAAAATATCTGGAAACAGACTTAACAAAGGATGTGAAAGGTGTGAAAGACCTCTATACTGAAAACTACAAGACAGTCCTAAAAGAAAAAACAAAACAAAACAAAATGAAGGCACAAAGAGATGGAAATATACACACAAACAATGTAATTCTATGTATCTGTTAAAAAAAAGATAAAATTTTGCTTTTTGCAACAATCTGGATGAACTGGAGGGGACCATGCTAAGCTAAATAAGCCAGAAAGAAAAAGCGAAGCATATTTTGGTTTCACTCCTATGTGGAATATAAAGAAACAGAACCAAGGAACAGATAAATCTCAACAAAATTCACACAATGTGAAATTATGGCTGTGGGGTTGGGGAACAAGGGAAGGAAGGCGGGAACAGTGGTGGTAAAGGACACAGGAACTCTGGTGCTGGGTGTGGTGTGAAATATGCACAGATTGCAGTGAGAATTCAATATCCTAAAATGTGTATAGCAATGTGAAATAATAAAACAATTAAAATAAATACAAACTATGTTTGCTTTATTCACCTTATTTCTTAATTACTGTTAAAAAATGTCCACCTTTTTGGGAAGAGTCTCTGGATTCTCTCCTGAGCCTGTTTCCATTCCCTAGTTAATTAACCTAATGCTTTTATTAGCATCTGTAAGACCCAAGAGGGAAAGCTGAGACAGCAAATTCCATAAGGCTTCTGGAACTGTCCCTTGGTTTTGCAGTATTAAGGTTATATGAGGTTATATATTGAAGGATAGGCCTCCCCAAGATGATCAGAGTCCTTCCTAAGATGTCCAGAGAGACTTTTTCTTGCATATTATCTTGGTATGTGAGTTAAGGATCAGTTGAGACCCTGTGAGCTTCCAGAGAAACTGTTACCATTATCTTCTTAGAAGAATGAAGATTATCCAGATTTAAGGTCATCTCCAGAAATCAAATTTCTATCAGAGAAGCCAATTTTTATGACAGAACAAGCATCTAGTTAGAAAGCATCTGGTTTTTATGAGTCACCCTCTCATTGTCATGTGAGTCCTGTCCACTCTCCTTGACCTATTCATTACTTCAAGGATAAATACCCTTGATCTTTCCCATTTACTCTAGAATTTATAGTTATATAAATTCTCCATATGCATGTAATTAACTTTTTATTTTTTCTTACTGATCTGTCTGATGTTAATTTGTTTGCTTAGCCAGCTGGAGAAGAATCTAGAAGGGAAGAGGGAAATTTTCCTACCACTCTTAAAAATTGTAATACACATCCCTTTAACCACTCCATTTACCACAACCTGGGGAATGGGCATAGTCAATTGGTGACTATCTTGCTCATCATAAAGCGAGTCCCACGTGACGTGCATTGGAAGCATCTTAGCTGCTTCATCTGAGTGTTCCCCTTGGCACTCATAGGATTGGGTCAGCTCCCCTTCTCGGAGTAAACAGAACTCATGGTGGCTTCTATCCAGTTTACCAGGCTGGCTGTTCCCTCAGGAATAACCTCCTGCTTTGTGTCTGGACCACAAGCAGCCATCTGTGATTGTTCCACAGTGAGCTGTGGGTCCTGTACCAACCGAACAGGCTCTTCCACTCCGCAGCATTCAAAATCAAAGACACAGCTTCTAGAGTACGCTCTCAATCTGCCTTAACAAAGGTTCTTCAGGAAGCTGTTGACACCAATCAACAAAATGAAACAACTTCATATGTGGTTGAAACCACCTGGTTTCAATAGTTTCATGGTTTTGCCCTCCGTGTACACTGACTACCTCCTTGGTGATCAGAAGTCTTAGAGGTACTTTTTCTTGTCCCATATCACTTTCCCTTGAGAAGTGGCTTTAGAAGAGTAGGTCAAATTCAGACCAAACCAAATCTGAATGTGACTTAGCATCAAAGCCCAACCCAGCACTTCACTTTCATTTTTGCTATTACTAATAACAATAAGCAAAGGATTATAAGATTTAACATGCTTATGATTTTTAACTTCCTTGTATATCAATGAGCCACTTGCACAGGAATCAGGATTACTACCATTTCTAAATTTCACTGTTGACCTTTCCGTAACCTCTTACAGGGTTGTTACAGTTTCATGACATGAGACCAGGTGGCCAACCAGGGATCAAAGCTTCATCATCCCCTGCCTTTTTATCCTTTCTCTTCTCAAACCACAGGTTTCCGTTTGCTTGAGCTGGGATCCTTCTAGCAAATCCCATTTCTCTCATACCTATTCCAATATGTGAGTAAAGGGAGATTTTCTACTATGCCATCCATTTTTGGACACCAGCTGAATATTCTGCAGTTTAACTCAATGCTCAATATTATTTACCCAGTGTCAGATTCTATAGGCTAAGGGCTTAATCCATAAGATTGCTCCATCTTTCCCAGTCATAAATCTAGGTTATCACCTATTCTTCTGACCCACTGCCTATAGATTAGAGGTGCTAACAATCCCCTCCTTGGATTTGATTAATTTGCAAGAGCGGCTTACAGAACTCAGAGAAACGTTTTACTTATTAGGTTACCATTTTATTACAAAATGATATAAATCAGGAATAGCCAGGTTGAGAGATGCATAGGGCAAGTTATGGGAAAAGGGCGTGGAGCTTTGATACCCTCTTCAGGCAGATATTCTTCCATGACCTCTGTGTGTTCACCTACCTGGAAGTACTCTACAGTCCATCATTTTGGTTGTATATGGAGGCTTTATTATACAGGTAGGCTTGATTAAATCATAGGCCATTGGTGACTGAACTCAATCTTCACCCCTCTCTCTTCCCCAGAGGATTAGGGTGAGACTGAAAGTTTCAACAGTCTAATCACATGGTTAGGATCACTGGCAACCAGCCCTTGTCCTTATGTGGGGTCCAAAAGTTACCTGACTGATACAAAAGATGCCTTTATTACTCTCAATCACAGAAATACCTGAGGTCTTCGGGTGTTCTGTGCCGGAAACAGGGATGAAGACCAAATATGTGTATTTTTTATTATAATTCACAATATCACTGGGAACACTAATATTTTTGCACCCTTATTTTTTTCTTCTTTCTTAATTCAGAATAATCAAGTAGCTTGTTCAAAGGAACAGTCTTGGTGTTTCATTTCTTTGGTGAGTGATGCTTTGTGTGTGTGTGTATGTGTGTGTGTGTGTGTGTGTGTGTGTGTGTGTGTGAAATTATTTACTCCCCATTCATTTATAAAGAAATATGTGATGCTAGCAAAATAGCTCAGAACTACTTCTGTGGATGAGTCCCTGTGAAACCTTGTGTGTATTTGTGTCTACTTCCCCCAACACCTAACTCTCCTTCCTCTCCTAGTCCCCTGTAGTGAGAGACGGACCTTCTTCCACTTCAGACCCTACAGGTTGATTCATAACGAGCTATGGGTGTGCTGTCAAGAGGCAGTGACAAAGCTGTGGATTGAAAGAAAAAAGACAAAGGAGGGCATCTTACGTGGAGAAGGCATTGTTCTGTTTCTCACATCGGATCCCCTTGCAGTTGTTAGGCTCATCGATGGCTCTGGTCTCATAATAAAAGTAAAGCTGGTTCAATCCATTGGCAAAAGCCAGCAGAACCAGGCAGTAGATAAAAAGGAATTTGAGGATATCAAGCAGCATGCGTCCCAAAGAGATCTGCAGAGGCCCTAAGTGGGAGTTGGCTGTGAACAGGGAGATGAGACGCAAGGAACTTAAAATGTTGGAAATCGCAAAAAGTGCTTCTGCAATCAGAGTCGGGTGCCACATTTCCCATTCTTCCCTTGGACGAGAACCATTATACTGAAAGAAACAAGTGCACAAGATGCAAGGTACAGTGAGCATTTCTAAAACGGTTCCCTCATCACTCCCTTTTACCTCCAAATAAAGCCACCCAAGTATGCATTAAGTATTCATTTATACAGCAGGCTCCATATATGGCACGATTTGTCTTTTTTTCCTTATCCAATCAATACATGATGCTAATACCTCTCATCCTCCCACTCCCATCCAAATATATACCCAGAATACACATATAGAAAAATGAATTTCAGAGAAATCATCTGGAGCAACCACCTGTGGTATATCAACAGACATTTTCTCACTGTGAGTTTACCAGATGGTTGGGGAGTATCGCTGGAACAGAGCAACTAGTATACCCAAGGTAGCGGGGACAAATCGCTCTGCTTCCTAATGAGATTTCCAATCAGATACATCTCCTTAATCTCCCATTTTGTTCTGAGCACCAGCAACAACTGTGATGACTTAAGTAATGTGTTCAGCCTGACTTCCCTACTGACTGCAGTTGGGGGGCTGATAGAGCATCTTTACGGGACCCCTACTCAGTCTTTCGCTGAATTTCTAGCAGTGTATAACATATTTTGTACTATTGCATATAGTGTGACAACCTTGCAGGTAGTGAACTGAATGTAGTACTGCTCCACACAGTGATGTGTATGGATGTCGTTTATTGTTCCTTTTCAGCTCTACAACTTAGACTGTCCCTCTTGCACAAATGAAGAATCAGGAGGTTTTTTGTGGGGTGGGGGGATTTCCAGTATTTCTGAGATTGGCTGACCAATTTTCAGCCCTCTGCTGGAGTTCCAGCTTCTGGAACATTGGGGTTGTCTTTATAGAAAGATCACCTCCTTGTGAGACCTGTGCTCCAAATATAGGCTTTGTCACTTTAAAGTGCTTTCATGTCTCAGTCTTACCATACAAAGAGAATAATGTCTATTCATCTGCTATACATATTTGTGATTATGTTTGCATATGCAAACGTTTGTGTACTCCATAAGGGGAGATGTTATGGAAATACAAGAAATTGCTTATTCTGTTCCCCAGGACAGAAGTAGATTGTGTTTTTGGCCTGGGATCCGATCTGAAGCATAATGCCTTGAAATCTCATCTAAAAATCACAATTTCTCAGGACTAAATGTAAACAAGTTTCCTGAGAAAATGTTGCATTGGGGGCTAAATTATACAGTTAGCATTGCTAAAATATGCTTAGTTCCAACAAGTGAAGAAACTAATATTAAAATCTTTGTGTGTATCTGATATTCTTCACTGTCAGGGATTTTGGAGAGCTTGGCCACACTTGTGTTTACATTTCAGATAGATTTTAGGTGATCAATTAACTTGATACACTGAGACTCAAATCTTGTAATGCTGCATTTTTCCTTCAAAAACAAAAAATAAAAACGTAAGAAAACATTTACTACACTACTGTGTGGATCAGGCATAGCTAGACCTCTTTTGCAGGTAGAAAATCCAAAATCCAGAGAGGTGTACTGACTTGTTTAAGAACACATAGCACGTTGGCAGCAGGGCCAGGACTGAAACTTGGATCTCTAGACACTCAGTCTAGCACTATTTCTATTAAATGTTACTTACAGGATAGCTGATATCACAGCACATATGCTAGATAGGCCTTTAAAGGTTTTGAGTGTATGTGAGAGCTGGAGGCTCTTAGCTGATAACAAAACAGATTTATGTCTTAAAACAAGTAATTTTCAAATGGAACATGTGTAACTCATAATTTAGGGCTTTCTCACTCTACACCCAGAACTGTAATCACAGAGAAGTCTGCTGCCCACAGGATAGTGAGTATACATTTTTCTTTACACTCAGAAGTGTAAAATATGGTTTTCTTGGCAAATCAATGCTTTTTTACATATACCTTTAGAGAAAGATAGAAAATATGAGAGCAGAGAGTTAATTCAGGGCTGATTTAGCATAGATTAACAAACCCTTTCTGCTACAGGTCAGATAGTACATAGTCTTGGCTTTGTGAGCTCTGTGGTCCTTTTCACCACTATTCAACTCTTCCTTTGTAGAACCAATAGGTAGTGTGTAAACAAACAGAAAAGAAGAATTTAACCTGTACACCATAGTTTGCTGACCCCTTATCTAATATAAGTGGTTTTCCAATTATAGTCCTTGAAATATGAAGGCTTAGAAGAAATATCTGGTGGCCACTGTGGGGGCTAAAAGAAGTCTAAAGATTCATCCCTCGATCCAAATTCAGTTCTTTGAGCTATTGAATATGCTGAAGTTCTGTATTGTTTCCACTTCAATATGTGCTTCTGTGGGAAAAATGTTTTAAGTTTCAAAGTCACTGATCTAGTCCAGTCTTATTATTTATTGGAGACAGAATTGAAGGTTCAGAGAGGTAGACCTGTTGATTATGCTAATCCAGCTCGTGAGTATCCGAGCAGGGGTTAAATTCAGGTTTCCTGATTCTTGAGTTAGTGATACATATGGAATATAAAGTAACCGCGATTGAACAAATACCAAAAACAAACCCATAAGCTAACAACAAAATGGTGACTACCAGAGCGGAAGAGGGGTTAAAGCAGAAGCAAGGGGTATGGGGAATCAGTTGGATAGTAATTAATGGTAACTAGATCTTTGGTGGTGGGTGTGGTGTCCTGTGGTGTATACATTTTCTGAGATGTGAAACTGTACTCCTGAAACTTATATTGTAAACCAATTAAAATAAACCATTTTCTTTCTGTTATTGATGACGCAGCTTAAAAATTGACTTCCAGGCCTTTCAAAGGGGTGTGAATTGCACGCTGTCAATACAAAGGCAAAATCAGAAGAGGATAAGGATAAGGATGGGGGGGTGGTTGTTGTCTTTAGTCAAGTTCTGGCTGAATAAAGGATAACGCATGAGTTTCAAAGTTCAGATTTAGTTTATACAGATGGAAATACAGTGGTGATGGAATAAATCAATGTGGCACTACCTTAGAAAACTAAAAGGACAATTCTACATTTGTAGAGTTATCTGAGGGCACTAAGGACCAATTAATGCATATTCATTCCTTTTGAGTTCTTTAGTGTATGCCTTTTGATTCCTATTGTAGTTTATGTGAGGTGAAGTATACGTTGTTAAAGAGTTTTTTGTTCTCTTAAAGGAGCTTCTTTAAAGTCAGCTTATCCTGTAGTGTTTCTGTATTTTCTCAGTACAACAGTGACCTGACATATTTCAAGAGGCTTGGGGACCTGCTCTTATGGCTACACATCATAGAGGTTGGCTCAGCCTACATGGAGAAGTTCACTCAGACTGGTGTTCCCCTGTGATGAGTGAACCAGGCTCCTATTTAACTTTTCATGGAAAATCCAAAATCTGCAAGCAGTATGTCTTGCTTTGTAAATTCTTCTTTTTTAAAAAAGAAGGATTCTAACTTCTTGGCAAATGTTTCCTTTGAGTTGCATTTGTCAGCTGAGTAGCATGTCAGCTTAGTAGAGCTGATTTATCCTTATACTTTGTGGAGCGTAAGTATCTAGCTCCCTGGAAGACTTGCCAGTGAAGATGAGCAGGTTATGTGACTGTATTAGCTAATTAGATACATTTTCACACCCTCAAGTGTTAATCCTGTTTTTTTAAATCATTTATTCTAGACTTTCCTGCTTAAGCAAAATCCCTAAATTTCTAGGTTGAAAATTTTATTATCCTTCCTTTGTATAAACACCACTTCCAAAGAAAGAAATGTGTGTGTGTGTGTGTGTGTGTGTGTGTGTATTATGTGTGTTAGGTACTGTTACTTAGCCAGCAGAATGACAGAATGTCATGGATTTCATCCAGTCTTATTAATCAGAGATTGAAACATTTCTCTCACCAGCTTTTTCTTATGAGGAAGTTGTATGTGTTAAGTGATCACCACACGTATAAGACATACTCTAAGACTTCTTTCAAAAATGTTTCATGACTGCATTCAATATTCATGATCCATATAACTAACTCTCAAGGTCTTAAAATGTATGCAATATGCATATTACGCATATAAAAATAAAGTAAGTTGTCGGAGATTTGGGGGACAGCCATATTCCCATTCTAAAATTCCTAATGTTGGATTTAGTGCCAAAAAGCAGGACTGACTAGACAATTTTGGAGACTGAATTGTCAGCCTTTCTTCATGCTGGGAAGTTCAACTCAGGGGAAAAGGAGAATAGCCATTTCATTTTCTGAACTTGGAGTCTGTGAGTACCCAATGTGAGTTATTAGTCATGAATCTATTTGTCAAGATAATTCAGGCTGTGCATCATACAGAAAGAGTGTTAAGGTGGTATGTATGCATGCCTGTGTGTGTGTGTGTGTGTGTGTGTGTACATACATTATATGAATTGGTAGAGACATAGGTTTGGTGATACTCAGAAAGCTGGATTCAGAACAGCTTGAGTGATTATCCTAGTGGTGAAGTGATGAGGAAGCCAGAGATGATTAAAGATCTATGTTTCCTTCAGTACTGTTTCTAGAATTCTGCTGTCTGTCATGTGAAGGACACTTGCAGGAAGGGTGAATAATTAGCTTTGAGAAGAGACAACTCAGAGGGTTAAAGATGACTTCCTATCAAAGTACTGTTGTGGAAACAAAACAGCCTTGTTCTGTTCTACCCCACAGGGAAGAAGGACTATGAATGGATATGTCATGGGGAGCATAATATTAGAAAAATACAAAGTAGCACTTTTTAATGAAGTGACAGGATTTGAGAGAGGTTTTTGGAGATAGCCAATTTAGTAAATTTTCTGTCCCTGTCCTATGCAAGTACCAGTGAACCATCTTCTTGGCAAAGATATTGTGGAGGATTTAAACAGTGACTGGATGGGTAGATGGCTAAAAACTCGTTTACTCTCAGAGTTTAAGAAGCTAAGGATTCATTTTCAAATTGTTCCATTCTTTCCTCCCCTGCCTTTTTAATTTTTTTTATTTATTTATTTTTTTTTGCTTAGGTGGACTCTGCTTACAAACCACTGAAAGAATGTTTATATGCTACTTTCCCGCAAGAATTGGAACGTAATCAGTACTTCTCTCCTAAACTCTTTAGGATCCCAGTCCTAAAGCATAATACAGCAAAAATCATTGCTTTAAAAAACATGGTGGACATTTCACATTACCTTGACATAGGCCACAATCTTCAAAGAAATAGTTGCCAAGTAGAGTGAGTTCATTGCAAAGTCCATCAGATTCCACCAGTCATGGATGTATTCTGTAAATCCACCATCCCACATTTCCTTAATCTCTCCCCAAATGAAACCTGAAGAATGGAGGCACAAGGTTTATTTCTGCATAGGGTCACAATAGTCATCATAGTCATTAAAGGAGGAATCCCCCGAAATGAGGAAAGATGAAATCAATGTATGACTTGGGATCAGTGGAGTGAAGCCCAGAGGGGATTACTAAAAGATAATAATCACTTACCTTTCTTTTTTTCATACCTCATCTTTCAGTCTTGAATTTGCGAAACCTGATAGGCTTTACCTGGTGATGTCCATATGTTATTTCTGAGTACTACTTTACTTTTAACATTGTTATTATAGTTACTGGAAAGCTATTGCAATTTTGAATGCTTGATTCTGTGCTCTTCAAAATTTGGAGTGGGAGTAATTTCACTTATAAATGAATTAGGTCACTATTTCCCCATATATATGTATATACATGTGTATATATATACATATATATATGTATATACATGTATATATATATATGTATATATATATATATCCCATTGAGAAAACTTCCATTGAGTTTTGAGATAAGCAAGTTGACCATGACCCGATTACTAGATATTGGAACTGAAACTAGGCAGTGGAGCCCAAAACAATTTAGAATCTTATTTTCTCCCATCTTTCATTATATGTGGGTTTCATTGAATTCTGTCTGATGATATAGGTGCTTCTCTACCTTTGAAAATAGTAAGAGGTGGCTATAGTCTAAGATAATGCTTCTCAGACTTTAAAGTCCATGCGAATCACCCAAGGACCATATTAAAATGCAGATTCTGATTCCACAGATCCATGGTGGGACTTGAGAGTTACATTTCTCACAAGCCCCCAGGTGAAGATGACATTGCTGGTATGGGGACTACAATTCGAGTAGTAAAAACTTGGAAGTTGGCAATGCAGTGGAGGGTCCAATGCAATCTAATTGTGCTTGGAGACTACCTAGCAAAGCTGCTTTTACCATGAATTGTGTGAATTTCCCAGGTTCTCTTCCTGAATGTGGAAATCAGTGCTCATGGAGGACGTGGGCCCTGAATAAGTAATGTGATTGTGGGGAGTAGCCACGAGAAAGCAGCAGACCTAAGTGCCCTCTGGTTCTGGGAAACAGGGCATCGAATAGACTGCTCAGCACTTGCCTTTTCTAGCTTATCTATGATTTGGCCTGGCTGGTAATTGGCTTTTCCTCTAAACCTAGCGACAGACAACTTCCCTGTCTTTAACTACGTAGATTAAGAGAAGCAAGTCAGGGATGCTCTGCTGACCTCACTGTGCACCAGGTAACACTGAATGACCAGGGCTTGAGGAAGAAGGAACCACATTTTTGAGACAAAGAGCTACCCCACTGCCCAGAGAGAAGATGCTTTCATTTAGGGCCAGTCCAACTGCTTATTCCAATAAATAGTAGCAGCAGGCAGTCTGAACTGTAGCTCCTGGTCCCTGAGACTCACCGAGAACCCAAGGCAATATCATCCATTCCACAACAGTTGGGGGAGGCCCCTGTACATGGAGGTCTGTCCTGACGATGTGCTGAGAAGCCAGAAGAAGCATGAAGAGGAAGGTCAGATATGACGCTGTGTGGCAGATAAATTTGATAAAGGGTTTCTTGATAAACAACCCAAGGTTGCTTCTGGGTGAGATCAGATATGCTATGGACAGCATGGGAAACAGGAACCCAATGGTCATGCAGGTCAGAAGCTTGACTACCCAGTGTTTCCGCCGCCATCCAGGGAAGCCATCATACCAGAGAGTGGCAAGCAACTGCTGGCAATTGGGTTGAGCAACAAACTGGGAAAAGAAGAAAACAAATTAGGCATCTGGGATGTCAAGGGGGAAGTCTACATTCATAATACTTCTAGTTTACAGCCAGCTGTATGGCCAGTCCCTGGAAGAGAAGTGATGTCACAGTTCCCAGGAATGGGTCCCCCAGAGATAGCTCTACATGTCAAGCTGAGTGTAGTTCTGCCTTAGGGCCGATTATTTATGTATATGTTAAGCAGTAGCACTCTGGGTTGTGTTTTGGCATGTGCTCTTTCTTCCTTCTCCCGTCATGTTAGAGGATTGGTTTCTAAAACCTGGTTCTGCATCAGAATCATCCAGGGAACACTGAAAAAATCCAGGTTCCTAGGTTATACCACAGACTATACAGCCTCTTTGGTGGTTAGAGACTGGGCTGCTGTTTTCCTAAGTTCCCCTAGGAATTTATATGCCTCTTAGAAGAGAATCATGGGCATATTTCATTGCAAATGATTCACTTTACTCAACCCACCCCATCACCCCAACACCCCACCCCTGCCCCAGGCCAATGTGATGTAATCAACAAATGTGCATTCTGGGCAAACAAACTGTCAGGGAATAAGTTCATGCCTGAGGCTATGGTTTAGAATGGAACCCAGTTCCCTTTTTGATTTTTGTCTTTTTTTCTCCTTTGATTTTAAATACCTCTTGCTTGGGTAACAATGTGTCCATTTGCTACTTTGCCATCTATTTCACACCCTCCCTAGTCTAGAAATGCAAAGGAAGAAAAAATTGGGGGGGAGGGCAATATTATAGCATTGTATGTTAACTCAGCTGGGATTTTACTTAAAGGCAATCTACAAAGTGTCAGTGATTAATAGTTAAGGAATCCTCAGTATTGCAAGTTACCCTCCAGCTGCTACTTCCTGGTAAGCAATGCAATAGTGTCAGCCATGATTTTACATTCTGCTTTTATTTGACTGCTCCAGCTTCCCATGGGAAAGGTTAAACAGAGCTGTACTGGATAGCTTACTAGTACAAAGGACATACAATTTTTCCATCTTATATCAACACCCAAGGTAAACTAGCCCAAGTTTGCTGTTAGTATCTGAGAAGGTTAACAGCTACTCACCACAATAACTATTCTCTTTCCTGGGCACACAGCAGGACTACATCTCCCAGCTCCCTTGCAGTGAGGTGTAACAACGTAACTAAGCTTTCCTTCATGGGAGGTGAATGGTAAATGGTAAAATGGGAGGAGAAAAAAGATGAATGGTACTTCCAGGCCTGGCCTGTAGTGATGTCCCATGTGTGCCCCTTCATGCTCTTTGCCCCTTCTGATGGACTGGGATGGTGTAATCCAGGATGACCTAAAGGCTTCATCCAGTCTGTGGCCGTCAGTCATCCTGTGAATGTAAACAATCCTGGCCACCAAAAGGACCTATTTTGGATTGTTAAATGATTAATAAAATTTGTGTTTGAACCATCATATATTTTGAGGTCTTAGCCTATCCTGAAGCAGTTTACTGTTATAAAACTAGCAAAAATAAACTCTAATATTGTTGTATCATATGATTTCCTTTTCACCAAAGATGTTCATGATCCCTGTTAAGTTTATTTTCAGTAGTTTTGGTCAACCTTTTTGAATTCCTTTATTGTCGCTAATAGTTTGTTGTTGTTGTTGTTGTTGTTATTGATCCCTTATTTTCTATATGTGAGAACTCCATTGAAATGAGCTAGTTTTACATTTACGTTTCAGTGTGAATGCTTGTGTTTTCTTTTACCTAATTGACCTGATTAGACTCCCCAGTAAAGTGATAAATAGAAGTGTTAAGAGTGGACATCTTCAGGTGTTCCTGATTTTAGGCTAAAGTGTGCAGTTCTCCATTAAGTGTGATATTAGCTACATTATTTTTTAATAGAAGACCTTCATCAGGTTGAAGATGCTTCATTTCCAGTTTTCTGAGTAATTTTTTTATCCTGAAAATGTGTTGAATATTGACAAACACATTTTATGTATCAATTGAGATGATCATGTGTATTTTTTCTTTCCTCTATTAAAATATAATACATACATTGATTTTGTTATGTTGAATCACCCCTTCCCAGGATAAATTCTACTTGGTCATGGTGTATACTCCTTTTTATACATTGCTAGATTCATTGTTTTTTGTTAAATCTATTGTTTGCCTCAACTGCTATCCACTGCCTCAGGCAGCATTGATGTTCAACATTTGCTGCTGTGCTTTTTTTTTTTTTAACAAATCCTCCCATAGAAAAGGAGATTGGTCCTGAGTCAGATCACATAAAGAGAGGCCATATGAATGGAGCTTTTACTATACAGTTGTCTAACAGATCACATTATGACCATCCTCCGGGGATGGGTCTTTTGGGGGTGTTCCAGTTTTCCCTCTTCTCTCCACTGACAGCCAAGTTGCTTCTTTTCACAGTACCATGGTTCCAGAGCTCACTTTTCAAGGTTACCTTGGGGCTAGGTAAAGGGAGATAGGAATCGGGTAAGTTAAACTGTCCTAAAACTTTGTCTTACTGAGATTGGGTTGGTTTTCTTGAATAAATGCTCCTCTGATTGCTACAAGACTTTGGTTAATTTCCAGAGTGGTGAAAAGTTGATTTTGAGATTTTTTTTCCAATGTCTCGTTGATGTTTTTTTGAAGCAGTGGGTTTTCAGAAGTCTTTACTCCACTATGCTTTCCCTTGTGACTTTTTAACTTTTCATGGCAATTGATATATTTGTGTGTGTGGTCCATCCTCAGGGGCTTAATAAAGCAAAGTTTGAGCAGTACAGGAGCTTCTTAAAAGCCAGAATATCAGGTGCTGCTTCAGGACTGGGAGCTCGTCTTAGTCTCCACTATATTCACAGTATTTTGCTAAATTCCTGGTATAAGGCAAACACACAAACACACAAACACACACACACATAATGATTGATTGAATAAATAGATCTGTGTTTGATTAACCTTGGTGTAACACTCTTTTCCCAAAGTCTTCTTTCCTTAGTGTGTGAAGGGGGTGAAGCCTGGTAGCTAAGACAGATCTCTTGGGCATTGCAATTAGGCACTATTCCTAACATAGTCCATGAACTACACATATTGAGCTCTTATGGTGTATAAGACACTGCATCCGATTTCACAGCAACTCTAAAGACAAATATAAAATGTTTTACCCGTCTTGGGTATAATAGATGGGACTGAACCATCTCTGGTGGAGTCAGAACTGGAGGCCTAATTTGACCGACCATAAAGTAAACTCTGCATCTTTAATTCAGAAATGATCCGAGAGCTGCAGAAAACTGAATTTGCCATTATCTTCTTCATGGGCCTTGCTGAAGTGATTGAAATGCCACATCATTTATTGCTTTGGGGTAAGGCACTGAAGTTCTATTCACGTTTGTAGTATAGTAACAGTCTCCCCAAAAATGTTCAGAAAGACTTTTTTCCATAGTGTCTATAGAAGGTTTTTTCCAATATACGTCACCTTGGTATTTAGAGATAAAGGTCAATCAAGGCCCTGTAGGGCTCAGGAGAAATTGTTACCATCATCTTAAAGAATAAGATGCCTAAATATAGAGTCACCTCCAGAAATAGCCCTTTTTTTTTTTTTTTTTAATCAGAGAAACCTATCTTAAAGCAGGGCAGGCTTCTAGAGGCAAAGTTTTGTCATCTGTGAAATCATCCTCTTCTTGTCATGTGAGACCCATCCCTCCTCTGTTGATCACCCCCATCCCCCTATCCCATTCCTTAGCTCAGGATAAAAGTCTTCGGTCGTTTTCCTTTGCTTTAGAATGTATAGCCATGCAAATGCTCTATATGTATGTCACTACATTTGGTCTTTTTCTCCTGTTAATGTCTGATAATTTGTTTGATAGCCTGAGAAGAACCTCCGAGGGATGGGGGAATTTTCTCCACATCTCTACAGTAGGAAGCGGTAATATATAAAAATATGAATTACCCTTAACAATTTAAAGTGAATCTATCAGCCCATTTTCTACCTAAAAGGGACCTGCCTGCCAGCAAAACATAGAAGTAGCAGGGCCCTCTGCAGGTCTGGCCTCCTGAGTGGCATCCAGGAAAGGTGGAGGGGGATAACACCTAGCAAAGGACGTGGGAGAGACTTGAGCCATCTTAGCTTCCTGGTTTCGGTCCAGGTCAGCTCTCCACAGGCCCCATATCTTTTCTTAACAAATACCTGTTGGGTTCTCACTTCAGTCTGCTCCCTCCCAATGTTTCATTTTTTTTTTCAGTGCTTAGGCAAGGCTGAAGATTAGTGTTTTCCTTACTGCATAGGATTTTGGAAAAGGCCCTGGCTTTTTATCCTTTGACCTAAGCTACATTTTATTTATTGTTGAAATTGTATTCAAGCATCACTGAATGATAACATTATATAGATTTAAGGTGTGCCTCGTCATAAATCCACACCTACACACACGACACTAAGCTCACCTTTAACAGGCCGATCCTATTGTTCGCTGTGTAATTGGCCCCTTTTACCTGATTTGCCCCTTCCTTCCCTTCTGATAACCACTAATTTAATCCTATAGACTAAAAGTCTAATTTTGCTCTATTTGACTCATTTGTTGGGTTTCTGTACACCCCACATAGGAGTGAAATTTTAGGAGGTTTCAAAACTTCTTTTTAAATGAAAGGGCTCGATAGCACTTTGTTCTTACAAAGAATATTTTATTGACAACTATAATATCAAGTTACACTGGAAAAAGCCCATCTCTCCTACCAGAAAACTAAAAAATAAAACAAAACATCAAACAAAAGGATTTTACCTCAGTAGAGTTCTGACTTCATTCAATGAGGAGAATTATCTCCAAGCTCCTCCCTGATCTAGTGCAAAGGACTTTGGCTCCCACAGCTGTCCAAATAATCAGGGGCTTTAGTGCCTGATTCACAGGCTGAACTCAACAGATTTTTACTTTCTCATTGCCGAGAGAATGCGAAATTAACGTGATCCAATTTAGGTGTTTCAGGGAGCAGTTTTGTACACCTGCTCTGTGCCACATTCTGTGTCGAGGGTACACGACGGTCACAGCAAGAGACCGGTAGTGATTCTGGCCCATAGAGTCTCAATGCTAGACCAGCCAAACTCGCATGACACAAATAACAAGAGCATAATGTTTGTGTTCAGAGGCTTGCAGCTGCAGTACAGATGGCAGGTGTGGTAGGTCACCAGATGGTTGGCTACTACTCTCCACCTCAGGAAATGTTGCCAAGTAAGGAAATGAAAAACAGTCTCTTCCATCTCCTGTTACCAGCACTTTATAAAAAGAAATATCAGAATAAAGGATAGTCATTGAAACCACCCTAGGAACTCAGGGCATTCAGAGATGGATAAATCAGTAGGTACTAGAATCATGAGGGAAGACTATAAAAAAATCATCAAATCAGGGAAATCACTCCTTCTGGAAGCCTTCCCTGATTGCCCCACTCAGAAGCTCTCCTTCCTCTGTGAAACTACACCACCTTGCTTCTTCCTTACGATATCTCTTGGAATCTGTCTTGTGTTACACTTATATACAGAAAGGATGACTTGGCCTTGTTTTCAAATGGTAAGTTTCTGAAGGGGTGGGACAATTTTGTATATTGCTTAGTATTTCAGTCCCCAAAGGGCTTTGTAGGCATTTAGGATGTTTATTAAGTGAGAAATTTCTCTGCTGCCTCCCTGATGATAAACTTTAGACCTAAATTCTCAATTGTTTAGTGAGCATTTCAAATACAGAACCCAAAAGAAAATCCCCTCCTATCAAAGTTTCCTCAAACACACACATACACACACACACACACACGCGCGCGCGCGCGCATGCACACACATCTGTTTTCACCTTGCATTCTCTGTGCCCACAGGCATTTTTTTTCTTGTAGGAGTCATAACAGTTCAGATTAAATGTACATAGTTTCTATAGTTTGAATATGTTTAAAAGTACTTTATATATATTAAGCAACTCAAGAGGTTGGTAGTTCTACTTACTTCCATTTTACAGGTGAGAAAACTGAGGCTCAGAGTGGTAAAATAGTAATAAAAACAGCAACAATGACCATTGAGTGCCTGCTGTGTTTCAAATAGTGTAGTAAGTGCTCATTTAAGAGTAGTGAGTTCAAGATCGCCTTCCTGGTCGCTGCCTGACTCCCCACACTCTGAGGAATTGATGGGAAATAGGGTACAGTCCCTGGGAAGAGGAGAGGATATGGGGATGAGCAGTGGGCTCTTGAGAAGTGAACCAGGCTGTGAGGCAGCAGAAAATTTAGTAGCCATGAGCTTTCAGTAGCTCCATGGGGAGCAGGCAATGGTCATAGGTGAAAAAACCTCCCACAATTCACCTGTTCCCTGCCGTGGAGGCTGTCAGCAGGAAACACATTAGGTCAGGATAAAACAAGCTTGTCCCATGTTGAGTCACTTAACTGTTATTTTGAGATGAAGTGAAATTGCTGGTGTGGATGAAAATGTACTAGGTGAGACTGGAAGATAGGTCACCTTGACACGTTGCGTGTAAAGTACAGAAATTTGTGCAGCAGCACAGGCCTGTCCTCTGAAGTAATTAATGATTTCTCTTAGTAAGTTAGTGGGGAGGGGGCTTCCCGCTGTAAACACTCTTTAGTTCATTGGAAGGAAAAGAAAATCTGAGAATGAGTTGTCCCTCCTCCTCCGGGGAGAGTGTGAGGAGAACAAAGAAGACTCAAGTTCCCAGTGAGGGCAGGATCAGAGAAAAGGGCCTTGGTAGTTTGAAAAAGCCTACCAATCTCTGAAGAACCTCCTTGTGCTCCTTCAGTGAATGGCTGCACATCGAATGAGGTCCAGCTTTCACTGCATCAGATACCAGTTCTTCAAAACAGTGCGATCGTGTATAAGTGTGTCTCTTAAAAGTCAACCAGTAGAAATCAGATACAGTGCATTTTCTTGGTTTGTTTTGTAGGTGCCAGTGAAGCTGGGCTCTGATGAGGAGAAAAAGTGCTCTAAAAGGGAATCAGTGGTGATGCAAATTTCCCAACGAATGAGAACATTCAAAACACCTTCTTTTCCGTACCTTGTAGTGAGCTTGCTAAGTCCAGCTTACCACTGCAGCAGAAATTTGAGATGAAGACATGGGTTTGGGCAAGTAGTTCAGGCCCAGTTCATGACTGGAAGTAGCCCCCACATTTCCCACGGAGTTTCTAATCTAACACAATTTGATATTTACCTACTCAGATCACTAATTGATGAATTTTTTTTTTTTTTAAAGGAGATGGGTGAGTTTACCCAGGGATTACTGAAACAATTTGTACTCAGCTGATGGTGGGTGCAATTAGCTTAGAAGACTTGGTTCCGGAGCTGGGCTACCAATATCAGTGGCAATACAGGTTCAAACTCAGAAAATAAATCAACAGGCAGTCATACCTCGAATTTCCAACCAGTGCTAAACCTTACTAATTTGAACTAAATGGAGAAAGGTGAGGCTAGATACTGGCAGCTCTCTTTTAGAATACATGCTTAAGAAATGTAATTTCCCATTTGCAAGTATACACAGCAGTTGGAACGAACTCAATGGGGTTTCCTGGCAGATGTTAGAATCCTCTGATGTTGGAGGTGATGAGCTTTCTTTCTGTAAGCAACTAGTGCAGCTAAGTGAAGTCCAATGCAATGGCTTATTTCTGCCACGAGATGGCAGCAGAACGCGGTGGGCGCTCACTTCCTATACCAGAGAAGGGTTTTATAGAAGGAAAGGGGATCCTGAATTGGAAAACTTACACAGGGAAGGAGCAAGTGACCTAGCAGGTCAGGGCAATTGAAGAGGAGAGCCTGGAAGCTCAAGCAAGCCAAATAGGAAGTCAGAAGGGTGTGGCTAGGTCAGCTAGGAGTTGTGATGCTGCAAGTTTACAGTCCAGAGGCTGGGAGGGGAAATACCTCAAGGGATAGAATTATCCAAGCAGAGAAACATCAACCATTGATCAAGCTAATGGCATATGGGACAAAGCGGGGGAGGAATATAATGAGAGCCAAAGAGGAAACAATTCTGGTGACTTAGTCTTTGACAGCTGGGTGACCTGGCTGCACCACGCCCAGAGCTGGGAGGGTGCTGCAGGTTCAGGGGAGCTCTGTCCTGATCCCCAAACCCTTGGGGCCAGATGTGATTTGCAATTCTACATTTCAGAACGGAAATAGTGCTTTAGTATAAGTAAGTTCCTTATTATAGGGCATCCTTACACATATAAAGCATTATTCATTGTTTATCTGAAATCTATATTTAATGGGGTGTCCTGTATGTTATCTGGCAACCTTACTATAATCAAACACATATTTCCACAGTGAAAACTCTGAGTGCTTAGACTCAGTGGACTAAGACCATACATTTTCTCATAACGGTTCAGCTTAACTTCTGCCAACATAAGGATTTTGATTATATTAGGAATTTTTCTTTTGGTTTCCAGAACTGGAAACCAAACCATTTTGGAATTGTGGGCCTGTGATTTTTATTAAATAAAACAACAGGGCGATCTATGGTAAGATATGGTCATGTCTTCAGTGTATTCAGTTCTGAAGGACCAAGGTCCCTCTTTTGGGAATCGTAAGATATTTTTAGGTATTGCAGATGCTGATGGGTTAGGGTGCATAGGGGAATAAGTTAGGCATGCCCAAAGAGTATTGACACTTATAAGAAGCCTTAACTGGGGGCTTCATGACCTACTGTGGGCTGCCCACTTCCTTTGCAATATTTAGCATGAAATCTGAATAAAGGAGGTGGAGGTAACTTATACCCCAGCTATATAAAACAACACATTTTGAAAAATACATGTTGAATTCTGACTCTGGTTTGGCCTTTGACTGGTGGTGGGAATAGGGGAGAGTCTCTATGTTTGGTTCTGTATCTGTGCAATGGTGGTTCCACCATCTACCCTGCTTTCCTACAGGGCTTCTGTGACAATCAAATGGATCATGGAAAGTGCTTTGACATGTTCTCACACCAAGCATATGGAAGATAGCATTCCTCATGTATCTTTGTTAGCTTACTAGTGCAATGAAGACTGTAGACACAAAGCTATTTTTAATAAAGTAGAGTAGTAACATGGTTTATGTAATCAGGCAGACCTGGAGTTCAAATTCTAGCTCCACCACTTGCTGGGATGGGTGACCTTGGGCAAATGATTTCATCTCTCAGCCCTCAGTTTCCCCATCTGAAAAATGAGAATTATAATAGTGATCCATGCCATAGGGTCACTATGAAGATTAATAAAGTTAATTCAGTCCTTGACAACAAGGAAACAAATATTCTCACTGTTCATCATGAATTATTGTGAGAATTTAATAAAGAAGCATTCAAGAAATGTTAGCTCTTTTCAACATGACCATCCTTATTATGAGATAATCATGGCTTCTTGATTCATCATGAAGTGAATCTGTCTGTGACTTAATAGAGTCCTCACATAGTTCGCAGATATCAGCACTGCATCCAAGCTCAGTTCTTCTGAATGTTCTGAGAGCATGATCTGTCCTGCCAATGACTGGATTGTAATTCTGTAGAGGTGCGTGGTGGCAGGGGACAGTGGTTAGGGGTGGTGAGGCAGGGAGGAAGAACGTGTTAGTGAAGTACATCCAATTGGAGTCAGTACGGCCCTCATGGTATAGTCATAGCCTATAAATAACTTTAACAGATCCAGAATAAAATCTTGGATTATTATGCAAGACACATTTTAGAGGAAGGGAGACAACGGCATAGTAGATAAAAGAGAGAATTTTTCATTGAGAAAGATTGGCAAGTTAGGATTGCAGGCAGGATGATTTTTTTCAGAACTAGTTGACAAGTTGAGTGTCTCAACTTGAGTTCTTTAAAGTCAAAATGGAAGATTCCATGAATATGGCTTGGGCTCAAACTTAAAGCAAGAAAAAAAAAATTCTTCAGGTGGTTTTCACTGGGTGATTATTCAGGACCTTGACCTAGAAAGACCAATGCAGCTTGGCGCCTGTGAGTTCAAGATAACCCAGGAGCAAGAAGTTCCAAACCTCCCTGTCCTTCCAACCATCCCACATACTCTCCCTAAACCCTGCCCCCTGTATACATATTCATTCTCCCCCCCCACCCTCTGAAAACAGACATCCTCAGTGCTGGGACCTAGAGCGGGGCTGTCTGCAGAGGATTGACTCTGGAACAAGCAGCTTAATGCTTTCAGCCTGAATAAGCCTGAATCATATTAGAAGACCAAAGCAAGCGAGGTGTGTGGGGAGGGGGCAGTGGAGGGAGAGAGAAAGAGGGAGGGTGGAAGGGGGATAAATCTGTTAATGATATTCTTTTTTTGTCTCTTCGAAATACTTCTCTGTGTTTTGCACTTGAATAGACTCTGATGCTATTATTTGAAAATTTTTAAGTTGTCTTAAAAATTCCAGTATGTGCTGACTTCTCCATTATCCAAGTTCCAGGAGCAGCTAGAGAGAAAAATGCCTATGTGATACACTTTTCTGTTGTTAGTTGTGTGCAGATGGTCTTCCTGAGTACACTCTACACTCCTGTAGGGCAGAGATCACGGTTTGTATGTTCCAGGGTGAAGGAGAAGGAGGGTGTTGTGAAGGTATGTGTGTTTATTTGTGCTGTATATGCCTGTGTTTGTTCCTGGTGGAGTTGCTCCCTGAGAGAGAAGGGAGAATGCATTTCAGAAGCCAAGATTTTTGAGATAAATGCAATGTTTCAAGGTCCTATTAAACAACAGAGAAAAACTAGAAAATACTTGGGGTATAAAGGAAGGCGCTTAGCTGGAGGAGTCTTTTCTGCTGGATGTCTACATCTCAATTACTTGGATGGAAGAGGAAGTTACCTACAATGAGATGGAAATTCCTACCATTAGAGAGGCTATGGCACTATTCCTGATAACCATCTTTTTCTAAGGTTTCTGGGAAAGTCAGTCCTTCACTCCCAAGGTGAGTTCCTTCATAAACAATTCACTACTTGTGTGTGTCTGAGAGGTGATAGAGGATAGATCTGTCTTGCTGAGGGAGGAAGGGATGAGCTATCTTTCCCTTTTAGCAAAAGCTCCTGCTTTTTTCTTCATCTGGCAGTTTTCACTTCTCAATCTATATTTGGAGTCTCCCCCCACCCCTGCTCCATTATGCAAATGGATACATATTTCCTGTCACTGATATAAACATCACTCAAACACATTATCCTTTTTCTTGCCAGTCTGAGATGATAGCTCCATTGTTCTTGCCATGGGAGTGATCTGGGAGTAGAGCTACAGACAAGTTAAGACTAATAGCCTGAGGGAGCGAGTAGATTTCTCTCTCTAGCTATCTGAGTTTCTGCACAATGTAACTTCCAGTTGATTATGTTCTGATGACTATCAAGGCCACAACTGGTCTTTACTTCCTGGAGTCCCCTGGCAATAGTTGCCAAAACTATGCTTGTCATGTACTTCTCAGAAGAAATGAGAAAATGCAAAAGCAAAAGCCAACAGACTCAGGGTTCCTGGCTTCTCAAGGGGTTTTATTTTGCTTTTCTCTTTCACTTATAAGTCATATTATTATGTGGTGCATTTTAGGCTGTCATAGCAACATTTCTTAGGTATCGCACTGTGTAGTCATCATACTCTAATGCCCGGGAGCCTGGATTTAATACTGTTCTTGGGGTTCACTCTGCAAGACTTCCATATTGATGTGATGACTACCTAGCAGGATGAGATTTGTGTTTAAGATTGTTCAGACTTGGCTGTACAGAAGATGAGTTGGCAAAGGGGTTAGGAGTGGGGTGATGGAACAACTGGGAGCAGGGGTCTTGATTAGGAGTCTATTGTTAGCTTTGCAGGGGAGAGATGATAAGGGCCTGAAATAAAATAGTGGCAGTTGAAAGGAGTTGATGGCGATGGAGGCATTTTCAGACGGAATTAACAATCTTTGGCAATCAAGTACATGAGGGGTGGAAGGTGTAGATGAGTTGAGGGTATCTTTCCTATTAAAAAATATAGGTGGATCAGTACATCGGGTGGGGCAATGAGTTTGAAAAATACGTTGGATTTGTTTTAGGTGTGGTGATTTACAGGCCAAGTTTATCTACTCTTGAAGGAATTCATAGGATCTAGAATTTTTAGTGCCCAAACTGGTAAAATACTGGAAAAACCAGGATGAGGGGTCACCCTAAGTTTAGGATATGTTGGATTAAAGGTATCTGCTGACAGTGTTCAGCTGCTTATTCAGCAGGTAGGAGGGATTTGCAGGAAGAGGCGTGGGCCGTGAGCATAGATTGATCTGTATTCTAACAAGGAGGGGAAGGAAAAGCGTAGTTTTCTCCTTTCAACACAGCCTTAAGATCCAACTCTTCCTGAGTTTTCCTGAATGATGGCTATATCTCCTGTTTTCCTTCTTAAAGTTCCTAGAGCACCCAGGAGCTATACCGCACTATGTAGGAAAAAAATAACTCTGTGATCTACTTCTTATTTTCTGGCAGCTTTCCTGTGCTTGCTTGGCCTTCATATTAGATTTTAAGCTTCCTTAGGAAAGAGAACATGGCTTGTATCTCCTGTAGTGTCCACAAAAAATGCCTTCTAGAATACTTGCTAGTTTTTAGGATGGGAAGGATGGAAAAAAAATTTCTAAGTGAGACTTTCTCAACTTCAACACCATTCAACTATGGAGCTGAATAAGTCTTTGTCCTGGGAGACTGTCCTGTCCATCCATTGTAGGATGTTTACTAGTATTCCTGGTCTCTACCTGTTAATTCCCAGTGTCACCTCCCTGACCCCTCCCACAGTTGTGATTTCCAAACACTGTCAAATGTCCCCTGAAGGATGAGAAATTAACTCAGTCAAAACCCACTGATCAGGTGAATGACCCTCATTTATCCACTTGTGCTTTAGGAAGGCAGCCTCAAATCATCTCCCATTGAGAAACATTGGTATCCAGTTCACAGTCTCTAGAAAGCGATGTCTAACCTTGCTTGGTTGTTTGTTTTTGTTCTGAGACCCTTAAACTCATTGCTTTTTTTCTACCTCTCCCTGGAGTGCCTCAGCACTTGCACTTAAACATGAAGTATCAGAATGGTGCCAACATAGGTCCCTTATTATCCTGAATATCAAAGCAGAGTTAGAGAGATACCTACTTCCATCAATGTTTGGTAATGTTTCTACAACTGGAAGGGAAACATTTACTAATTTGTTTGCAAAGGGTAACTAGTAGTTAATAATACTTTTCCTTTTCAAAGTAGCTTTCAGATATATTATAACTCTACCTGTAGCCTTCCTGGAGATTGGTCAGAGGTTGAGGAAATCATAGAAAGAGCAAATGTATAAAATAAAGGTACAGAAGTCTTTGTGTCCAAGAACAGAGAACTCAGTCGTCCTGGGCTTTCATGCTTCAGGATTAAATCAGAAATGACTCCCTGACACTTTTATGTATCACCCCAATGGGGACTATCCTATGACCTGGGAAAGACATTTTTTTATTATGATCACAAGGAACGAATGGATGTAGGGTGAGCTGGACTGGGGGTGAGGATAAGAAAAAACTGATGCTTTCCCCTACTCTATCGCTGTTTTCCAGCTGCTGAAGTTCTGATATTGCCCTGTGAATCTTCTTGCTGTTCAATATAAAACTCCGATAAACCTGTCAGTGCATTTTTATTGAGTACCTGACAAATACTCTTAAGACACCCAAAAGTGATGCAAATAAAAGGGGTGATGTGACTCAAAGCATAGTTCATTCCCCCTGGTTCTTAATGGAACATATTAATTTATGAAACTAAACATTTTCTATGCATTCTTGGATTTTGGCTTCCTAACAGCCCCATGAAATCGGTATTACTCCTATCCATTCTCTTTTCATAGAGAAAGAAATACGAGGCTCAGTGAAGATAAATCACGTGCCGAAGGCATACAGCTACAAGGTGACATAGCTGCAGTTCCAACCTTGAGCCATACAACTCCAAAGCCTGTGCTCTCATCTATGCACTAATATCGTTCATTTGTCTAGTCTAGTTTCCCTGCATTTTGTTCAAACGGGTAAGCTATTCCATTTTAGAAAAGAACTGAGAACCAGAAAGGATACTTGACTTGCCCAGGATAACATGGAAGGGGTGGTGGGGATGGTCAGGGTAGGAGCAGGAGGAAAAGCTAGAGAACACATTTCCTTCCTGACACTGTGTTAACACATTCTTTCTAGTGCAGAAGCTAGGATACTTCTCACTATGGGAAATAATTAAAGACCTAGAAATAGTCTGACATGAATTGTGTGATAATAAATTTCTGGATTCTGTGGCATTGACAAGTCAGATGATGAAGTCATTTGCTGTCTCAATGAATATGGAGGTCATTAGCTATACTTAGTCTGCCAATGGGCTCTGAGTGCCTCCCTGTAGGAGCTTTCCAGGGCAGTTGAAAACAAAGAATCTACTACATGCTTTGACTAGGGATCTGAAGTAGGGAGTCCAGCTGCCCTAAGAAGAGAGTTCATGAGAATATTCCTTACTAAAGTGATTCTGAACCATTTTGAGGAGGGGGACATGGAGAGGAGATGAAGAAACAATTGACATCCTCTAATATTTAAGTGAATGATGGTGAGAAGTCATGAACAACCTTGGGAGTTACTTGACCTTGAAGCAGGTTGGTTTTCTATTCTCAATGAGTACTTCCCTATTTACCCCTGTGCTGTAACTTACCCTTCCAATCACTGGGTCAGGGTGAGTCAATCAGAGGGATGGGGCTAGTCTCTTCTATGTGGTTACATTTTATTTTTGCTTGATATAGACAGTGTATTTACAAGAATGAACTGACTGTTTTGTTGGCAGAACGTGAACTGTTGTGCATTATCATTCCTTACAACTTCAGGGATTACTGTAAATCTCACAGAATTTTGTTAAATTGGATGCTTACAAATCTTCTGGTTATTCTCTCCCCTTCTCAATCAATTACTATAGAAGAATTCTCATGAGGTATCCTTGTTTATTGTTTGTTTCTTTTCCCATGACCATGATCATAGCCCAGAGGTTTTATACAATTGTAACAATTTCTTTTTCAGCCCGTTGCCCACGCCACACTCCTTGCAGCCCTGTCACCAGATTTTCATCTCTCCCTCCCCATCAAAACTGTGTCAACTCCATCACCGAGAAGCAGGCACGATTGAGGAGGAAGGCCTGAGCTGGTCACAAGTATCTTTGGTAAAGAATCAGATGATCCTCAAGGCTTGTTCCTTTGTTTCCTGAAATTTCTAGGGCAAGGCACCAGTCCTGTAGCATAATGGCATGGAAAACATGGGGGCTCTAGAGTCACTCAATTCTGAGTTGGAGTGCAGGTGATCTTCAGCAACTCTCTGTTTCCATATGTATAAAGAGCAGATGATATTTATGTGTTGCTGCTTTCTGTTTTTTTGAGCACAGGGTCATTTGCCTGGCTCTTTCCCTCTAATTCCTACAGCTATTCTATCAGTTTGATCTTTGCTATCTCCCTTGACTTTATCCTATGATGTCCATACGGTATAAATTGTTTTAATCTACACTTTAGCTCATAGTTCTTAGACTCTCCTTTGGTTTTATTTGTAGAATGAAGATTCCATAAGGGCATGAGCTGTGGTTATTTGTGTTTCCCATCATATTCCAAACACCGAGAATGATATCTGGCACATTGTGGGTAATCAATAAATACTTGTGGAATGAAAAAATATGTATATAAAATCCCTGGTGCTCATATCAGTCCCTTTAATCTACTGCTGCACACAGTCAAAGACAAAGACTGATTACATTTGTATGGGAAAAAGCCCTGCTCAGGCACTATTCTGTGAGCAGGGTTACTAATCCACTTTGACTTGTGTAATACCCACACATTTCATTGAGTTCATTTGGTACTGAGTCACTCTATATTTTAAGGGAGGTAATAGGACTATGAAGTCCTATTAAAGTTTCACTTAGAACTTGATAAGGAAGACACAAAGGATTAGTCAAACTGAAACAAATTTGTAACACTGAATACATCAAATGTTTTTTACTAAAAAGTGAATTTATACAAGTATATACTTCCAAACAAAATAATATGAGCAGTATGATTGTGATTACTTTAAATCAATAGCTGCAGCAATTTAGCCAAGATCTAACCAGTGGTTAATTAACTCAATGCCAAGTCCTATCCAGCACCTGAGGCTAGACACAACCTATCTGGGGTTTAAACCCAGTTAATCTCTAGTCATGGCCTTGGCCTACTTGGGTTCAAAACCTAGTTAGTACTAGTGAGACCAGTTAAGGGATAGTTAGCAGCCCAGTAAAAATGAATTCAGTGTTAAAATTAGTTACAGCATAGTTATCCCAGTTAAAGCCTGGATAGTTTAGTTTACGGCTTACACACAGTCAAAGTCTACTCAGAGTTTAATTAAAAGCATAGCCAGGGCCTAAGTGTAGTTAAGTACCAGTCAGGGTACAGTTAGACCTAGCAATACCCTAAGCATAGTTTAGATCTCTCAGAAGCTTGTTAAAGTGTATTCAAGACCTAAGCCTAGTCAAAACCTAGTTAGCTTGATTAAGGCCTCATCTGAGCATTGTTAAAACATAGCTAATGCTGTAGCCTAATTTAGGTTCAGTCAGAGCCCAGTTAAAGAGTAGCTAGGGTCTAAGCTTTGCTAAGTCTTAATCATTGTCTTGTTAAGTTCTAGTAAGGGCTTAAGTTAAGATCCAGTAAGGCCTTAAACGGTTTAGTCCTAGTCACAGCATACTTAAGATTTAACCAGGGCCTAAACCCAGTTAACATATAATCAGTCCTGTATTGACATACACTACCTCAGCCCTCACCTCCTCTACTTTGTATCTGTCATTCCATCTGCCATCATCTCCATTATCCTGCAATATCAAGCTGTGCTCTGGGTCATAAAGAGGAAATGAACACAACCCCACCTTACCCCTACTGCAACAAGAAATCAACTACTTCTAGCCTCCTGGCAGCCATATGTATTTATAGTGTTACACAGGAAACTACTATCAAATTGACACCCCCAAGAAACCAGAGGATACTCTTTTAGGTAACACTCTACCTGAAAGAACATTTTTTTTCAGTCAGTCAAGGTGGTATAAACAATCCTTTTCAGGACACCTACATTTCATGAAAAGTTTGTAACAGATAGTAGAAAGCATTCCCAGTACAGAAGATGTGTCTCCAGCTTTCTTGCATAATGTACAACTGACAGTGAAGAAAGGAGATGTTGACATACCGCAATAGCAGTAAAGGGAGCGTAAGAGTCACAGGATGAAATCTGAGCATGCGTAGACCCTGTGAACGCTCCATAACCTAAAGTTTAGGATCTCAGCCTATTTGTTAGAGGCCAGTCCATTCCTAGCTAGTATCTAAGCCTAGTTTAGACTTTATCAATAGAGTTCACTTAAGGTCTATCAGAATTTAAGAATAATTAAGGTCTACATTCCTAAGTAAAGTCCTAGCTTTAGTTAAGACCTAGCCAGAATCTGTTAGCATATAGCCAGGGCCTAAGCCCAGTCAAAAGCTAATAACCAACATGGTTGAGATCTCATCATAATATTGTTAAGGAGTAGTCATGGTCTAAACCTAGTTTATGTTTAAATACAACCCAATAAGGGTTTAAATCTACTTAAGTTTTAGCTGGAAACTAGTAAAGGTAGGTCCAAGTCCTAAGTTTATGAAAGCCTACTCAGAGCCTAGTGAAGGCCTAGCCAGAGTCTGCTAAACATAGTCAGGGCCTAAGTCTAGTTAAAGATAACCAACATGGTTAACACCTCATCATAGTATTATTAAAGACTATCCATGGTTGAAGCCAACTTTATGTTTAGTCAGAAACCAATTAAGACCAAAATCTTCTCAAGTTTTAGTCAGAAACTCGTTAAGGTATATCCAAGACTTAAGTTTCTGAAAGCCTAATTAGAACTTACTTAAGGCCTAGCCAAAGTCTATTAAGGTCTAGCCAGGGCTTAAGGTTAGTTAGGCCAGTGAAGGCCTAGCCAAGACCAAAGCCTTGTTGAAACCCAGTTAGAACCCAGTTCAGGTCTAGCCAGGGACTAAGCTTAGTGAAGCAGGTTTAGTAAGGAACCAGGAGTCTAATTAAAGTATAGCAAGGCACTGAGACTAGTTAATGTCTAGTTAGCCCATTTAAGACATAGTTAATCCATTTAAGGCCTATTCAGGGCCAAAGTACAGTTGAGTTCTAGTTAAGGGCTTAGTTGCTGTGAGTCAGAGTTCAGTTCAAGTCCAGTTAGAACCTGAAAATTGGTTAAGGCCTAGCCAACCCAGCTAAGGTCTAACCAGGGTCTAACATAGTTTAAGCCTAGCTAGAACCCAATTAATCCCTAGCCAGGGCCAAAGCCTATTTAAGGTCTAGCTAGAATCTAGTTAAAGCCTAGCTGGGGCCTAAATCTAGAGAAGACATTATTAGAATCTCGTTAAGGGCTGACTCTAAGCCTAGTTAAGGTTTAGTCAGCTCAGTTAAGGTCTGGTCAGCCCAGTTAAGGCTTAGTTAGGGTTTCTATATAGTTAATGTCTATTTGAATCCTAGTTCAGTTTAAGTTATAGACTAAGACTAAATAGGACCTAGTTAAAGTATAGTTAAACTTTATCCAAGGTCTTAGTCTACAGAAGGTCTAGTCAGAGTTTAGTTAAACCTTGGTTTGGGCCTAGTTAAGGTCTAATCGGAGCCTAAATCTAGTAAAGGTTTGATCAGATTCTAGTTAAATCCTAGCTGGTTCCTAAGGCTACTTAAGGCCTGATCATTCTAGTTAAGGTCTAGCCAGTCCAGGTATGCTCTAACCAGACCAAAGTGCAGCTAAGTCCTTATCAGAACCCATTTAGCCTAGCTAGGGACTAAACCTAGTTATTCTCTTGTTAGAATGTAGATGAGGCCTAGCCAGGACCTAAGTCTAGAAAACACACAGTCATAGCTTCATTTAAGGGGTAGCCTTATTTAAGTCTTACTCAAGGACTATTTATCTCAATTAAGACCTAGAAGGAGCTAAGCTTAGTTATGCCCTAGTCAGAGTATAGTTAAGGCCTAATCAGGGTGTAAGCCTCATTAAGGGTCTAGTTAAGGCAAAGCCAGAGACTAACTCTAATTAAGGCTTTATAATCCCAGTTAAGGCCTAATTATGCACTTGGCTTTGTTTAAGGCTAGTCAAGGGTTATCTACTCATTCCAAATTGCCTGAGACTTTCCATATTAAGCACTAAAAGTTCTGGCAAACCAGATGGCTTGGTCCACTCTAGTCAAGACCTTTTAAAGAAAAACTTTTTTTCTGTAGTGGGGTTAATGATTTACAAAACACATTTCAGCATTATTTCATTCGATTATTATAACACCCATTGAGATAAGTGTCATTATTATCCTCAATATACAGGTGAATACATTCTGGCTTAGAGAGAATAAGTGCCTTTATCAATGCCATACAGTGAGTGCCAGAGACAGAGTTTCAATCTATGGTTGACTCCAAAAATCACACTTTCTTTTTCAAACTAAAGGGTCATTCTACATAATTAAGACTTTCATAAAATGGTAATTAGTCCCCATAATAAGCAGTTGTGTAAAACACAAAAATAGTACTTGCTTCAAGTAGTATAATTATCCTATTTTCAGATCAAGAAAGTGAATCACAGCAAGCTTAAGTGACCTGATGAAGGCAAGAAACCTTTTAGACTTGAACCCATTTTTCTGTCTCCCAGTCGCCTATTTTCTCCTCGAAATACTGTCTGTTCCCCCTATCCTTTCTATTTCTGCCACATCAAATACTTCCGTATATGTCTGCATGGCTGAGGGTGCTGCATGTCTTCTCATTTCCGTGATGTTCGCATCCATGTATTATCTGATGCGTGTCAAGCATTTGGTAGACTCGGCACGTCCTGACACTTGTGTTTTCAGTGAGGTTATTTATTGAAAGGATACTTGCCATGTCATTAGGGGATGTTTGTTGAGATTAGCAGTAGAGTTGATTTGGCAGGAAAGTCAAGCCTCAACCGCTCGATTTGCTCTGATGGAAGGGCAACGGCACTGGAGACAAACGTGTTCTACTTAGTAATTCCTGAGATGGTTACTAGATCTGTCCCTGTTATAATGGTCTTCTGGAGACCAGGGAACTAGATCAAGACCTCCCTGTCTTGGTACTGTCAATTCAGCTGCCAGAAGGCACTGAGGACTTGGCTTGCCTTTTCTTGGCTGTGCCATTTATGTCGCCTTCTGTGAGCTTACTAGGGGTGACAGGCATCTCTGTTAAAAAGCCTCTAAGTAAATATAGCTGTATCTTCCACTATGTTATCCTGAGGACAAAATAGTTGCCACCCCTGCAGAATGTAGCAGCTTTTGGATTGGATGCCAATGGTAGCAGGATGCCAAGCATATCCTGTTCCCCCCTGACAAGTAAACACCAGCTTCCTCTTTAAGGGGTACATTTAAAGAGACAGTCTCTGCTCTTCTGATGTGGTAGGGGCATTCGGGGAGAGCTTGCAGCATCAGGGTTTAGTATCCTACATAGTGGCACAGTGGAAGAGGCCACCAGGATTCACTTCAAGGAACGGGTGCCTTCTTGGACTGCAAGTTTCCCCTTTGTGCTGTGAAGTTGCTTTGGAGGACTGTATGTGTATTGCAAGAGGAAGACAGAGCTGGTTAGGAAGAAACAAATGAAATATTCCACTGAGCAGCTGGTATCTTCAAATGTAGCTGTCTTTCTTGGAGAGTGCCATTTGAGAATGGCATCATTTTCTCTGACATTCACATGGCGATTCCCTACAAAAACTCCAGTCTTTAGATGATTTCATGTGTTTGTATTCCCATGAGCTGATAAGACACATTCAGCTTCAAGACACTGAATTAATGGCATATGCAGGACGTATCTCTATCCTAGCAAAGAAACTGGAAGGCCTTTCCTCAAGAACTGGGAGCTTTGCAGTATAATGTTGGAGGCTATCGGAAGAGAGCAGAAAACTAGGTTCCTGGTTCTACCACATTCCAACTATGTGACTCAGGGTACACTTTTTGACTAAAAAGGCAAATTTTGTCAATTTTCCTAAATGTAACATGGAGATAATTAACGCTGTGTTTCTCTACTCACATTTTATGGTAATTGTGAAGATCGGATGTGATACAATGTGAAAGGCCTAGATAAAGTATTAAATGCTTTAAAAATGTAAGGAATTATTAGTCCTATTATTCATTCATTATTGAGTACCCACTATGTGCCAAGCACTGTTCTTGCACTTGACCAAAACAGAGATCACTGCCTTCATGAAGCTTGTCTTATTGAGAAGGGACAATAAATAAAAGAAAATAAATTATGAGAAATAAACAAATCATACGAAATGTGTAGAAGGTGATAAGTTTTAAGAAAAATTAAAATGAAGACCCAGGAGTGCCAGGTTGGGAGACGGAGGGTCCACTTTTAAATGGGTGGTAGTTATTATGCTCACTGAAACGGTGAAATATAAGCAAAGGATTTGAAGGTGGTGAGGGAATTAGCCATTCAGATATCAGAGTGAAAACTATCTAGGCAGAAAGTTCCAAGTGCCTAAAGATGAAGTATGAGCCTGGTGAGTTTGGGGAATGGCAAAGAGGCCAGTGTGGCTGGAGCAGAGGGTATGGGAGAGAAGTAGAAGATGAAGTTACATGGAAGGCCATGTAGGCCATGATTATGATTTGGGTTTTACTCTAAAGGAAACTCAGAGCCATTAGAGGAGGGGTGACATGAATTAACTTATATTTTCATGAGAATCACTCTGGCTGTTCTGTTGAGGAGAGACTGGATTAAGCAAAGGGAATCCTGCTAAGAGACTTGAAATAATCATGGTAAGAGGTGGATGATGGCGACTCACAAGGAAGTTATTTGATTTTGGATATGTTTTGAAGGCAGAACCCGACAGGGTATCCTGGTATGTGAGCGATGAATTATAGGGAAAAGAAGAGTCAATGATGAACTCCATTTTTTGTTGTTGTTTTTTTTTTGGTCTGAGTAGTTATAAGGGTAGAGTTGTCATCTACTGAGATGGGGAAGGGAATAAGTAGGTTTTGGAGGGTAGACCAAGGGTCTGTTTTGAATATATTGAGTTTTAGGTATGAGAAATCAATGTCGAAACAATTAAATATACACAAACAGGTTTCTAGAGAAAGGTCTGAGCTAGCTGACCACATTTGGAAGCTATCTGCACATAGGTGTTATTTGCAGCATGAATTAAATCAATGAAAAATTGACTATAGATGAAGATGATTTAGGGAGTAATCAACCATATCAAATAGTGCTTATAAGATAAATAAGGTGAGAACAGGGAATGGAGCATTTAAATTTAGTCACTGGTGACTTTGACAAGGGTAGTTATGTGGAATGGCCATTGTATTTAATTAAAACTATATTTTAGAATATATATATTTTAACTTGTTAATAACAGTCACAAGAGATGAGAGAGAGATTTTGTTCTTGTTGCGCAAACCTGCCTTAAGATTCCCCTGTCTCTAGTTAATAATAATAGAGAAAATATTCTGTAAGAAATTCTGTCAGGACAACTCCATCAGATCAGGAGGACATTTGCCACTGGACAAAGCTGTGACCTTAGTATACTTCTCTGAGTGCCATGATCAGATGAAATGGGATTTGATTTTTACTAATGTTTTAAACACTATCCTTTGGCCTTTTTATGTACCTTGAGAGGTAGAGATATGAGCTCTTCAGAAAGAAAGGAAACATTGAATTCATGCTCAAGGGCAGTGCATTTCTCTTTAAGGTATTAGGAAAATTTTTTTTCCATCTTAATTTTTCCAATTTATTCTGACTATATCTCATAGGTCAAAAATAGAGGGATTAGAAAACAGAAGACCAAGTATCCTTACCTTATTTTTTATTTTCATGAATCAGCATATAGTCTTAAGGTAATTTTAGCATTCATTTGGGTTTCTGGTATCTTCCCTTTTTACTAAAAAGCATTCTAATTGTAGTTGCAGTCCAGAAACAAGAATATGTAGGGATGAGGACAATCAGATGCATTTCTTCAAGAAAACTAGTAGCCTTTGATCCATTTGGTAATCTGACCATCATGGCTATATTTTGTTCTTGTTGACATTAACACTGCTTTTTTAAATTTATAATATTTATTGAGGTAATTTTGACTTATATAATAATACAAACCCATATGTGTAGGTTAACCATTCATCAAATATATGTTGACATACCTTGTTCACCACCAAATTACCGAAAGTGCTCTACTGTCCAATGGACCCCCAGTCCCTTGTTCTTCCCTGTTTTCACTGCTGGTAACCTCAGTTCTATTGCTAGTGTCCAAAGATTGATTTTTGTTTCTTTTTGCTCTTTTGCTTTTTTTCTTTATATTCCACAAAGAAATGAGATCTTATGGTATTTATCTTTCTCCTTCTGACTTTTTCACTCAACATAATCCCCTCTAGTTCCATCCTTGTTGTTACAAATGACAGGATTTCATTGGGAGGGGCGGCGGTAGGGTATTCCATTATGTATAATATGCCATATCTCTATCTATTCATCTGACAAAAATTTACTTAGATAGTTTCCAATTCCTGGCTATTGTAAATGATTCTTTGATATCTCTGAGGATTAGTGTTTTTCTGTTTTTGTTTTTGATGTTGTTTTGGTAAGAATGCAGAAGTGGGATGATGGGATCATATGGACTTTTCATTCTCAATTTTTTGAGGAATCTCCATACTGATTTCCATAATAGTTGCACCAATTTACACTCCCACCAACAGTGTGAAATTGTTTCATTTTCTCTACATCTTTGCCAACATTTGCTGTTCCTGGACTTTTGAATAATAACCCATCTCACAGATGTGAGGTGATATCTCATTGTTGTCTTGATTTGCATTTCCCTAATAACAAGCAAGGAGAACATCTTTTCATGTGCCCGTTGACCATCTGTTTTAGCACTGCTTCTTATTCTGTTGCTGATGTGGGGCTCCCCAGACCACTAATGGGGAGACCATTAGAGGGCTGAAAGATTGAAGAATCACATTCTTACTCTTGCTCTACCACTAATCAGCTGTATAATCTAGGAAAATCACTTATCCTTTTTGGGTCTTCCCTTCTTCAGTTGTAAAACATGGAAAAAAACCTAGGATTTTTATGAGGGTTAGATGAGTTCATATCTGTGAAGGTACCTGAGAATATAATTAATAGAAGGAGGCAACCATGAAACATGGAAATGAGCTAGCAGCTGAGGTTATAGAATCTTATTTTGTAAGATGTTGGAAAGGACTCTTCCTTGGGTGGACATTTTCAGGCAGAGGGAAGACCTCCATGACCTCTGATCTTTCCAGGTGGTGAAATAAACTAATTTGTTCTCTCCTGGTAAACCTGTTTTTGTCACAGAAACAGAAAGGAGGCTGTAATTTATGCTTAATCTTGTTTTTGTTACCTTTCTGAGGTGTTCTTGAAGCTCAGGACAAAATCCAGTTTAGGATGATAAGGGCTAACAGGTACACAGTATTTGCTTCCTGCTCCCTTTCTTACCCAAATGATTCACAGAGGAAGATCTCAAAGTCTGGGGTGTTGCAGGAACAGTCATGCAAAACACAGACACAGGGTAATGGCTCTCCTTATCTCGCCTCAGTGACCTTGCCAATGATGTCCCAACTACATGTTTCCAAGGAAGAGCTAGTTAATGCTTTGAAAGAATCATTGCCATTATACCAAGCAGAGGGCCTTCTGTATGCAGCTGGCAAATCTTGGAGAAATAGCCAATGAGCAGCCTGAAGTACAGTCAACTTTTACCTGCCAGAGCAAAGAGCTAAAGTGCTTCAAAGGTGAGAGGGAGTTAAGCTAGGAAGTTCCACTAATCCTCAAGGATCCCCTGCCTGATTGATCTCAAGTCTCCAGAAAAGGTTATGTGTGACCTAGAGCCACGAAACAGTCCTTTATCCAAGTTCAAAGTCAGGTTGACATGAATTGTATCTCTGATATTTCCCTCTCATTTTTGTAATGCCTGCAGCTGTCTTGCTTCCTACCTTTCAGGGGTCAGTAGTAAGTACCCAGGGTACGCTGCACACTTTTCTTAGATCCCAGAATTTCTCCAGAACAATTATATTAGCTAGCATTTATTATAGACTAGACACTATTCTAAACTCATTGTATGTATTAACTCATAATTCTCCAATTGCTAGTCATTAATTTCATAGATGAGGAAACTGAGGCAAAGAGTAGCTTAGCCACTTTCCAGTTTTTAAGGGGAAAAGTGGAAATTCAAATATATATCTATTTGACACAAGGTACTACCCTTAAAACCATTTGTATCCCTTTACTGTCTCTTCCAAATAAAATATGTAAAAAAAATCATTTTTTTCCCTTCTCAGAAAGCTGAGGAAAGATTCGAAGGTGACCTCTAAGCTCTGTTTTTATTTACTTTATTTTAGACCCTGTGCTCTTAACTGATGATATTTAAAATCAAGAATATGTCTAGAAGTACTGCCATTTGTTCCAGGTTCTCTGGGGTCCTGTGGGCTTCTCACCACAGTCAACATTCAGGGTCAAGCCTGTGCAGAGATCCAGTCAGTCAAAACGGGGTGACTTTATCCATGTTTGAATCGTATTTTGCGGAAACTGTTTAGGAAAATGACCAAGAGATATATTTTAAAAAGTGGTTGTTTTTCTCCTGTGACTAAGTTGTTTTTCTGAAGGTTAGCAAGAATCTGCGATTCTCTCTGCAGCATGAGCAAATTTAGAGGAGGAAAATTCAGTAGAATTCAGGTTAAATTGAACTTATTTCCCCCTTCCTAGTTTCTGTTTTGAATTTTTAATTTTTTTTCAAGAAGGGGCCATGTTTAGCTCCTCAGCCGCACATTTTTCCTTTCTTTCTTGATAAATTAAAGATGGTTCATGGGGATTTTAAATGTCAGATCCTATAACAGGCAAATGCCTTATTGCACAGTTTTTTTACGGCAAAGGTTTGAGGCTTAAAAAAATAAGAGTTTAAAGGGTAAACCATGTTTCTTTGTTCATTGTAGCTCCTGTGATAAAATTTGCCCTTTGGGGACAAGGACCTCTAGATATTTTTTTCACGGGGTGGGGAAGGCAATGACAAGTAATGCCTGGGGGTGCTTTTGAAAAAAGACTACGTTGAATGCATGCATCCAAATATTACCACTACACTGGAGAAGGGAGTGCTGCGAAGAAAATTACTGTTTGTAAATAAGAAACTGGCACCTATACTCAGCAAAGGCAACTTTTTAATCTCTCCCACATAACTGCCTCTGTTCCCCTTGGATATGAACTAATTTACCTTGCTTGATGCAAAAAAGCTTATCAACTCTAAACATAGACCCAGAGGATTTGTTCCTTTTCCATCCTACTGTTAGATACTTATTGCCAGTTTGCCAGTTATGAGCATCACAAAATAGCAGGGTGGGACTATCAGCTAAAAGAAAAATGGTGTATTTTGACTAGTTGATGTCATAAGTGAGATTAACAAAAATCTGTGGGATTAGAGATACTAGTTATCAGATGGATTGCATGGCCTTAACCAAGTTGTCTTTCTGAGGTATTGGTGAGATGAGATGCTCTTATCTTGCACAATTTACAACATTGTCTAGTTATAAGGGCCTCTTCCTTTTCTTAGCACTCCTATAAAGAGGGAGTCATCTGGGCAAGGAGACCCTGAACCTCAGACTTCATTCCATTTTCATTGACTGTGATGACTGGTTTGCTGAACCCTGGGAAGACTCTCATCACTATTTTGCTGTCCTTAATGACTGTATAGAAAGGAGACTCCGAATTAAAAGTAAAGCATTTAAGATATAGCACACATACAGCAAAGAGGACAAATTTTAAAAGTATAACTGAATGATTTTTAAACATATGTAATCATATCAAGATAGAGAACATTTTTGGTATCGCTGAAGGCTTCGTCATATCCTTTCCCAGTCTATAATCTTCCACCCAAAAGTAACTACTGTGCTCACGTCTGTTCTATAGATTTGTTTGCCTGTTCTTAAATGTCAAATGCATGAATTATGTAGGTACTTTTATGCATCTTGTTTCTTTCAGTATTCTTGTGAATTTTTGTGGACAGGTGTACCCTTACTTTGGTTATATATTTAGGAATAGAATTGCAAACTCATATGATAGAGCTACGTGTAGTTTCAGTAGATACTGTCAAATAGTTTTCTAAGAAACTAGTATAGTTAACACTTTCACCAGCAATGGATAAGAGTTCCAGTTACTCCATGTTCTTCTCAACACTTGGTATTTTCTGTTTTTTTTTTTTTTTTTTTTAATTTAGGCTATTTTAGGGGGGTTTTGTATATCTCATTTTAGTCTTAATTTGTATTTTGTTGATAAGTAGTGATGATGAACATGTATTAATATGCTTGTAAGTCATTTGGATGTTCTCTGTAAAGTGTCATTAAGTTCTTTGAAAACCTTTTTCAAAATTGGATTTTTTGTCTTGTTATTATTGATTTGAAGCAATTTAAAATATATGTATTACTGTGTGCAAGTCCTTTATTGGATATATGTGTTGTGAATATTTTCTCCCAGTCCGTGGTTGGCCATTTCACCTTCTGAAGATATCTTTGGATAAATGGAAGTTCTTAATTTTAATGAAGTTCAATATGTCAGTCTTCTCTCATAGTTAATGCTTTTCATATTGAATAAAATTTGTCTACCCAAGTTCATGAAGCTATTCGCTTATGGTTTGTTCTATAAGTATTGTTTTTCCTTTCATATTTAGACATATTCATTTAAAATAATAATAACTATTATTATTATTATTGAATCTGGTATAAGGTAAGCATCATGGTTCCCTTAACTTACTTGTTTTGTAAACCAATACCATGCTCTCATAATTAATGTGCTACACTTGGTATCTGATATAGATGTCCTCTAATCTTGTTCTTATTCATGATGTCTTAGCTGTCCTAAACCCTTTGTACATTTATGCTAAACCCTTTTATCAATTCTTCTAAGTCCCTTTTGTGGATGATTTTGAATTTATTAACTCATTAGCTTCCCCATGGCCTTACAACTTCCAAATCTAGGTGGCATTTTAAGAAGAGACTGGCAGTGTGTCTGTGACAGCCTCCTAGTCACTAGTGAGAATTTGTCTGAGGTATCCTAAGACTGTGGGAGATACCACTCAGTCTTCCTGCTTCCCACCAGGTGCTTACATAGAACACTGCTAACTTCAAATGAGAAAAAAAATTGCCTGGTGTTTCAGGCTTCTCCAATTCATAATCCATTATGTCTACCTCACACATTATTCAGGTTTCTCGCTTTCCTAAGAGTCACTCTGCCTTGGGGCCACACTTCATCTTCAACTTGTGTCTACAATTAGCAAATGTTTTATTGAACACAAATGTGTGTGATCATCAGTTCACTTAAGAAAGACTCTTTGAGGTTTGAAATTTTAGGACTTTCTTGTGTCCACAGCTCTCGGATCTCTTTAAAAATGTGTTGCTTCCCACCCCCACCCCAGTTTATCCTTTGTCTTAAAGTTGGTTGTTGTTGTTTTTTTTTTTTAGTTGTGACAAGAACAATCACATCCATTGGAAAGTGAAAGTCCAGGGAAGATTACTGGGCAGACCCTTGCTGTTCTTATCGATCTGGACTCTATCGCAAGTGAGTAGTGTATGAGTGTTTGGACCAGTTCAGTAGGTGAGTGGACGGGCAAATAAAATGAACACAATATTCTTGTCACAGATGCTGGGGATCCCTGAGGGGAATAAACAGGCTCTCCCCCATCCCTCTGCTTTAGGACTCACAGTTAATTTGGAATTCAGCCAGTTTCCAGAAATGGCAGATGAGATTAACATTTTCAGTTCTATTCCTGTTTAGAATGGGATGTCAACTGACGTGAATAAGGCTAGTTTTCTTCTTACAGTCACCTGAATTTGTGTTCTCTTGCATAGGACTTTAGGAGTCAGACCTTGTTCTGCAACTTTGCTTACCATGTGATCATGGATAAACTATTTAACATCTCTCTGCACCTCAATTTTCCATTTTTAACTCAATAGTGTTATTGTGAGGATTGAATGTTCTAATAAAAGAAAAGTGGGTTTCATAGTGCTTGACATTTAGTTGGGTCTTCTGTATACTGAACATTTATTAGAAACATTTATACGGGCACGCATCTTATATGATACATATTTCTTGAGGCTGGGGATTATGCTTGCTTACTTTTGGGGGTGGGTTTGTGGTGGTAGGGTGGGAGACAGAAAAAGAAACAACTAAATATAAATTTTGGTAATATAATGCAAAAATACACTGTATGCATAATGAAAAAGGAATGATTGGGGGATTTTTTGGGTTAAAGGGTTAGAAATTCCAGGAGATGATATTTAATCTGAGATCAGAATGACAAAAGCCACTTTTTTTTCCTGGGGGAAAGTGAGCCAGGCAAAAGGAACAGCTAATAATAAAGCCCTTAAATTGAATTGGGACTAGACATAAATAACCAAAATAACCATTTTAGGCAAACTAAGGTGTTGCGCTGGTTTCTTTGGAAATTATAATTGGAAAAAGCTGATACTATAAAACCCTTACTCTTTCTTTCATACTACTACAGTGCTTAGCAGTATCTCAAGACCCTGTCCCTCTCTACTGTATCCCTCAACTCCTAGGTTCCAAATTCTTTGAAGATAGAGATTGTGGATTAGCTAACATAATGGTAAGCAGGATGAAGGTTAGGTCAGGAATATTTTTCCACATCAAAGGTGATCAAGTGATAGCAAAATAATCAGGGTTACATGAGTAATAAATACTTTCATTTGTCTTATAAAGACATGAAATGGTCTACATTACTGATTTTTATATATAGATCATGTAACGTAAAACTCTGAATACAGTATGAATTTGATAAAAGGAATGCAATTTGTGTCTAAATTTTGCCCAGTTTAAGAAGAGATGGAAGAAAAGATTGACAGGGAGAAATAGTAAAAGATGGAGCTACAGAGAGTGAAATAGAATGAAACGTATAGGGCAATAAATGAAGGTGTATTGACCAACAGGAACAATGAAAGAGTCCTAGGGCGAGATAGAGAAGCTGAGTCAAAAAAAAGAAAAAGAGAGAGTGAAAGGAAAGCCACAAGTTAAATAGGTTTTGTGTGGTAACTTTTATGAATTATTTATTAAAATCACATAAAGAATCAGGCTGCATCAAATATAAAGGATAATGAGGTTAAAGTGCTAATACAGAATTGTGTTGTTTATAATGTAATGATGTTTTGTTTCTTCAATAAAATCAAAAAATATAATTCATTGAAAGATAGGGAGTGAATATATGTTCCTCAATAGATCTATTCAAGAAAGATAGATGGCATCTGCTTACTTTGTTTTCAGTCCCCAAGAGGAGAGACCCAGAATACAGGAAAGACTATGTGAATAGTTGATCCTCATCAGGTCATCGAAAGGAGGAACAATAGCTAGGGATACTCTTCCAACCTTCTAGGATAAGCTACAGGTAAAATTTATAGTTAGCCAGGCCCTGTAGGATAGAAAAAGTTTCAAGGATACTAATCTTTTATTTCTCTTTTCTATGATTAGATCTGCTTTGCTGTTTTCTCTTGGCTGTGACAATCTGTCTGATAGTCATTATAATAACAGTTTGATACCAGCAGAGACAAGAGTACTGTATATAAATTTTCAGAGTGGGTCACTGACTTTATCAAAAATTCCTATAGGATCACTGGCCTCATTTTCTACTTGATCACCATCGACATATCGACAGCCTAATCTCCCAACAAAACCAACCACCTGTCTCACAGGATCCATTGTCACCAAGAACCCATTTGTTACAGACCTTAGATCTTCATCGACTGAGGAAAACACTGAAGGATGGAGTCTGTGTCGATTCTGGTACTGGTCAGTGGAATTGCTGACTGCGTAGCTCAGTTAATAAGAATAGCTGAAGACCTTTTACAATTGATTTCACAAGAAGAAGGTCCTTGTGTAGAGCAAGAGGCTAAAGCAGAAGAGGTAGAAGAAGGAGTTGCATGCCCTTCTGAGGAAGCTCCACTCCCAGACCTCGTTGATCTCTCTGACTTCGAATCACTGCTCACACCAGGAGAAGATGAAGACCTAATGCTTGATATCGACCAAGCTATGTTGGATATAGAAGAATTATATGAAGACGTACTCTCCAGTATGAACGATGAGTTAAAGAGTGATAAGACCTAATTTCCTCCCACCAACATGCCTGAAACAATCATTTCTCTGTTTCAAATTATTCTGATTCTTTTGAATAATAGCAATGTGAGTTTTCTCCTAGTTTTACACATTTTCATTGCTAATGCCTTATATAAATAGTATTTGATTTATTTCCAGCAGAGACTGGAATTCATACTCTCTTTAATTCTTGACATTTATTAAAAAATTTGATCGAATTGTTCTTCCTTTACCTGTACTTGTTCTCTTGTTAGGATTCCAGATAACAAGAGCAAATGATAGCAAAGGAAAGAAACCCCTCACCCCATGATAGAGGAATTCTGTCACAACTTGGGGCCCAATTTCACTGTTTTACAATCAATGGGAACTAGAAGGGAGACTATTCCTCACAATGGTATTTCAAGTGTATCCCAATTTTTAAAAATTTATGTTCTACCACTTGGTTTTTGCAAAAGCCTTGCCTTAGTACCTGTTGCTAACCAAAAGAAATCCAAACAGAACTTTACTTTTATGACAAAACGCCAAAGGCACACATAACATTCAACATTTTTTCAGCAGCTGTTGCAGAGGCAGCGAACACGCAGGGCAGCAAGAGGGGTACCACCGAGCTCCTTCCCCAGGAGTTACTTATACAGGCCTCCATTTAGCATATCATGCCTGCTTTTACTAACTGTTAGTGTGATTTTAGGTTTTATTTTATTTGGTATGAAGTTGTAGGTTACTTTTTGGGTCTGGGAGCACTGATCCTGTTTTGCCATATTAATTAATGGTAACTGCTTCCTTACTTTGAGCCATTTTCACTTAGGAAAGATTTCATAGAAAACTTCTACTTTCAGATAGTGGGAAAAACCTGTACAGTGAATCCTTTCACATTCAGAGAACACTATTGGGACACTTTTATTTGAAAAGCTATAGCTTCTTACCGGCATGTAGGAGTGATTGAGTCAACCAACAGATGTTACAACTGGCTAGAGGAAATACTTCTGAAGCAGCAGTATATACCAGGTAATAAAAGTATAAAAAAGGTTTTCCAATAACTTTTGCCAGGGACAAAATTTTGCAAAAGCCAATGACAAGAGGTTCCAGTGCAGAACTCTTGCCTCAAATGCTGACATACATCACAACTACTCTGCAATATTGTTCCTCAAATGGAAATGGGAAATGATAGAAAATAACAAAAGAGAAGTACTAGTAATATTAGAAGGGCTAGACAAAGTCCTATAAGAACTGCTCACCAAAGGAAAGTCAAACACATGGCATAATCTTAAAGATGATGATTCACAAGCAGAAGTGGATAAAATACATCTTGGTAATCTTATATTTACAAAGAACAGCTGATAGTCTTATTATAGTGACCCTTCTGTAACCTTAACATAGATCATTATTGAGAGAGGAGAGCAATAGTGAAGTTAAACAAAATGTGAATTTGTATTTAGCCACAATAATTCTACAGATGCCAGAGAGGAAAAAGCAATAGTTAGAGAACCTCCTCCCCATATCAAAACAAAGAGGGAACCAAAATGTTTGGGAAATATACTGGTCATATTAATTCCATGCCATATAATGCCCTCACTACACTTTGGAGGAACAGTTACCCTTCAGACAAGTCCATGGACATCATGGCTCTTTCCTAGAGAATGGTCTTTGCAAATCACACTACGGGCAACAACTAGGTAAAGACATAAAATTCTCCTACTGGACAAAGTGGTATATGCATATTGTGAAGAGGTGACACATAGAAGTTTATACTTGTGAAACCCGACTGTAACAATTCATATACAATACGATTCATAACAATTCACCTCTTCTGTGATTTGACTTTGTAAGGTTTCATTTACCATAGTCAACCTCATTCTGAACATATTACATACAATAACTTATTTTGAGAGAACATGTGAGAGAGTAAGAGTATATTCACATAACTATTATTACACTCTATTGCTTTAACTGTTGTATTTTATTTTAGTATTGTTGCTAGTATCACTATATCTAATTTATAAATTAAAATCTATCAGAGTATATGTAAGGTTTACTATTCTCCATGGTTTTTGGCATCGACTTGGGGTCTTGGAAGGTATCCTCCATGATAAAGGCAGGCTACTTCCGAGACCAAAAGCATACTATAGTGAAAGGGATTGAAAATACATTTAGTACAGATAAATGCAGAGTTAACCAACAGACAGACACTGCATCTAATACTAAGTGAGGTCTGCATTCACAGATAATTAGCTGCATTTCAAGATAAATGAGGGAAATTATAGCCTATATGAGCAGGTCTTACTTGAAGGAGCAGTAGCAGGAGAAACATAAATCTTTTTTGCCACTGAATTTCAGGATAAATTTATTTAACACATTTAAGAAAGAGTGCTGGATTAAGGCAAGCTTCTGAAGATCCCTTTGAAAGTCAGAACAGCTTATGAGACTCCTCAAACATATTAGTATGAAAAAATTCCACAATTGGCTGCTATGTGGAAAGACTGATAAATAGATGAGAATCCAGGAGACTTAGAGGACTGAGCAGCCAAAAAGAGGAGCAATAGAAATTACATCACTAAGCAACAACTGTAGATAATCATAAGCCATAACAGACAGCAGATTAGCTCATGTTGAGTGGACAAACTCACACTTAATTTACCAATGTAGACGACTCTAGATAGAAAGTATGTCCAAAGTGCCGAAGAATGAATCTATTATACTGAGACTATGCAAATTAACCTCATAGAGCAAAAAGAAAGTGAAAAGATGTTTTATACCACCATTTCAATAGGAGTAGTTTTATAAGGAAGATTGGTGGTAACAGTTGTAGCAACCAAGAAGAATAACAGAGGAACTAGATAAAAGTTGGAAGATAGAATTTATTCTTTAATTAAAGGTTTAGAAATAACCAGGGAAGACATACACTACCCACTAGACTTCTGATTTTAGGAAATTGTGCTGTAACTGTGTCAAAGTAAAACTCAGTCCAAACTTGTAGAACTATGTCAATTCATACAGGATCCTAAAGCAGATTAGAGTGAAAGGGATTAAAAAGGATATTTAATGCACATGACTTCATTTCTAATTAACATGACAAGTGCTTTATTTAAGTGAGGTCTGCACACACAGATGATTAGTTAATTTTAAAGGTAAAGGTATGAAAGTATAGACCAAAAAGATGTCTTATCTGGATAAAAAGTAGAAGGGAAACATCAGTCAGTTTTGCCACTGAGTTTCAGGATAAGTTTATTGAAAACATTTAAGAAAGAGACTGTTCTATCAAGAAAATATGCTGCAGACCCCTTTGAAAATCAGAACTTATGGAGTAATCAAACTTAATGGCATGAGAAAGAAAATACAGTATTGAAGCAATATCAGGAAGCATACCCAAGGAAAAACCATTAGTCTGCTACAAATTCTATTTGGTGAGCAATGTAATTCTAAGCACATCTGGTGTGCCTCAAATTTATTAGACACTGGAGGGTAGCTCTTCTTCCAGGCAGAACTTTGGAATATGGACTTTACAACAGTTCCACAACACATTAGTGTGAGGATTTTAAAACTGTTTAGTATTAATGAGAGAACACAAGCGATCATGTTAACTCAAGCAGGCCATCAGAATACATCAAGAGAAATCTGTGAGACTACTGCAGAACTGGAAATAGAACAAAAGCTTGAACCAGCCTAGAAAACAAGTAATGGTCAACACGGTCCCTAGGTTTCAAAGATGCTACACCCTCATAATATGTAGAACCGTCTAGTCTCTTGGCTATATCCATCACCTGGAAAGATTGTACTACAATGGCATCTCAGAATTAAGTATATATATTGCAATGTTTGCTTTGATTGTGTGATTACCTATGTTTAAGAATTGTTAAGATGTAACCCCGCCCCAAGCAATGGATTGCTATATTACGTTTGTTTACTCTGTGGAACAGAATTATAAGCAGAGTTAAAAGTGATAAGAAATAAGTGTGGGAAAGAAGAAAATACTTAGGCACTAGGAAAGACTAAAAAACAAGAGATAGAAGAGAAGATATTTTCAAGAGAGAAGAAAAGTAATAAGATATAAAGAGTTATGCAGATTTTGATGCTGGAATGCTATGGTATAGAGTTAATTCCTAAGCAAGCTTAGGAACCAAGCCCTAGGTTTTTTTGTTTTTTTTATCACATGCACATGAACAACCCCAAGTTGTTGATAGAAATAGCTAGTTGGCAATTGAAAGCCCAATTAGAGAGAGATAGATGAACTCAGTTGGCAGTTCACTGATTGGATATCTTTGAATAGAATCCTGTATCTTTCTCCCAGGAGAATGGAGAGACTGGCTGGTCCTTTATCCAAACCAGCCCTTTTCTGGATCTTCTTGAGACCAACACTAAAATCAATTCTTGTATCACATGGGGAGATGGAGAGGAAAATGGGTTTGTCATTCTGAGACAAACTTAAAGGTGTGAAAACTAATAGAGATAGCCTGATAGCAATGAATGAGGAAGCACAAGTCTTCATCCCTGTGTACTTTGGGTAAAGTATTTGGGAAGTTGTGACTATATAGTTGCATACTTTTGTGTGATTATTGCCAGTTATCAGGTAATAGTTGAGTGTAATCTCTATTAGCTATTGATCCATACAATTTCATTATTAAATGTTTTCACAGATCTTCACTAATGAACTTTTACTTCCAAATCAAATAATTTGTTGTGATCTTAAATTGGTGGTGATTTGGAGGCTACCAAACCAGCATAAAAGCACCCCATTCAAGAGCAGTTGCAATATACTCAAATTGCGTGTTGTACCAGGAGTTTGAAGTTCTTCTGTCTTTGTTGGATATTCCTGAACAAATCTCTAAAATATAGTCCTTTCTCGTTTGTAAAATGAGAAATATTATCAATTTTTCTGTGTACTTTAATGGTAATAAGGATCAAATAAAATGTTAGTTTTCAAAACTTTTGGTATATTTGACAATAGGCCAGATTATATGAAATCAGGACTTTTTAGGACTACCTCAAAATGTATATATGACGATACTTGAAGTTCTATCTGATTTTTAAAGATTATTCAATAGTTCTACACCTTTCTATGAGGGTAAATCTTCTTTATTTTACTCCATGTCTAAGTTACAGTTTGAAATCAGGTTTTGTTTCATTTTTCTGAGTTTCTTATAACAAGTTAAATTATTTTGGGGGGATCTACTTGAATTATAGTAGAAATAGTAATGAGGAAGCACAACAATAGCAATGAAAAAGTCTTTCAGGAGATAGTGAATTATTAAGGGTAATGTTTCATTTAGTACTAAAGGGTTTATGTAATTCTGGACATTATTAACCTACTATTATCCAACTAGAGTTCTGCAATTATTTTTTCCTTCAAAGCTGACTATTGTGCTCTTGTATTGATAGCCTTATCTTGATAGAGTTATTTAGCCTTTGCCTTTTGGGTATACTTAATTTTTTCAAGGACCCTGTCCTCCAAGCCCACATTTAAAACTTGATTTTCTTCTACCTATATAAGTCTTAGCTCAAAAACCAACCAACTAACCAACCAAAAAACCAATCAAACAAAACTCGTTAAAAATGAAAAAAAAACCCACCTCTAGTTCCTAAAGTTATTTGGGAGTTATTTGTGTGTGTGTGTGTGTGTATAAAACTATCCATTGATTGCAAATGTCACAGCTTTTCAGAGTAATAAAACACTTTGAACGTGATCTCCATTTATTCTTCTGAAGAATGGAGCTGAATTTTAGCAAGGTAAGGAGAATCACTGAGCTCTTTATCCCTTATCACAGTTTCATCTTAAAGACCCCAGAAAAATGTCAAAAGCATCTCAGGAGATTTTTTTTTTTTTCGTTTAATGCAAGTATTCGGGGAAAGTGAATTAGGGTGTCACAGTTATGAAGTACTACATTAGTGTTTTGGATCCCTTTAATCAAAGATGCCATTAACAAAATCTGTTGCTGAAAATACATAAATACACATTCTTCTAGATTAGAACAAATATTAATACTTTGTAATAGTTTTAGTCTTACTGAAACTTAGGGAAACATTGGCTTTCAAAGCACATTTAAAAAATTATTAAGTTGGCAACTCTCTAACCTTCAGTTTTCGAAAATTAGTTTGTTGCTGCTCATTTTGTATTTATTTTGTATATATATATTTTTATGTTTGGAATACTACTTTTTAACTCAAGGTTTAAAAGATATATAGACATGTCTGAACTTTTAGGTGTGAGTTGGGCTTATATTTGGTCTTTGGACTCTTTTCCTTGATGTAGGAGTCTGATACTCCACCCTTACAATACCTCAACCTGTTGAGAAAACTTCCATTTATATTGGGTATTTATGCCCAGTTGGAATAACAGCTTTAAAACAATTTTGAGTGAAGCTGTCACCAGGGAATTCAATGTGTGTTTACTCATCAAAAAGATATATATGTATACATATATATATACACATATATACATATAAATGAAGAAAAATATATTTAAAGGAATTTGTAATTTCCTTTTCTGAGTACAGACTCTGAGGAAGTAACCCATCTATCCTGAAAGAGCCAACCTCTGGAATGAATCAGGAATCAAATATGAAAGAGAAGACAATTTTTTTTTTAGCTCATTTATTCCGTTCCTAGAGTTTTTATTCTTTTACATAATTTTGGTCTTCTTATATAATTATTGTTCAGCCATCTTCAGGTCATGAAGGTCATCTAGAAAAGCAGTTTTTTAAAAAATGCCTTCAACTTGTTAGGGGCTCCCAACATGCAGCCGTTAACACTGAAAGACTTCCACCAGACCCTGGGCTGTGACTTACTTAAGCTATTAACAAAATTTTCTTCCTTGTGTGCCCTGGTGGTATAGCGATTGGTCAGCTGGCTCCAAAGGAGTACAGCCCATGTATATCCCAAGGACCTTCGTTCACTTCCTGTGTCTGGGGGAACAACCACTGTAAACAACTAAGTAAAAATAAAAATTGTTCTTCCTCCTCTCTCTTTCTGCTTGCCTAGCTAAAGTCTTTCATTCCTGCCTGTACCTTTCCTTGAAATATATTTTCCTCCATATTTATATGTGTTTATTATAAATATGTATTATATATAATAAACACACATTAAATTATATGACTCCAAGGAATTTGAAGAAGTTTATGTAGTTTATCTAACATGGATAGGCTGTCTTTTTTGCCACATTTAGAATAGAGGGATAAAGTTAGTTTTCGTTCATTTATTTGTATTTGAAGAAAAGGTTGGTTTGCCTAGTTCCATCACATGCTGCGAAAGCGTTTATACTGTGAAAGTTGATGTTCAAGTGTATTGTATAATTCGATACAAAATTACCAGAAATTCTCACTTAACATTGTCCACAGGTTCTTGGAAACTAACTTTAAGCAAAATGAAACTCTGTTGCAGCATCAGTAGAACACCGTAGTGTGTTTTTTATTCAAATATACTGAACTTGAAATGACAAAAACACCCCCTAAATAAAGACATTGCTGATTTGTCCAAGGCTAGACCATTTAGTCTTAACCTAGTCATGTGAACTGAATAGGTAGCAATTAGAAAACATACTCATTTGAGACTCAGTGGAAGCACAGACTATAAAAAAAAGAATCAGCAGACTGGGAAAGATTACATAGTTTTTTTAGTGGAAATGAAGTCACAATACTGAAGAGATTTATAGCTTTGATGAGTATGAATCATGTTTTACTTTCTGGAAGTAGTGCCTTTGGTGTATAAACATTAAGGTATATATGAATTCTCAAGTCTGTTCTGCTAGTCAGTGAGGTTTAGTTTTGAAGAGAAACTAAACTAAAATTCATCTGTGAACATTGTTAAGATAATTTATATTGGAAAATGTGGAGTTAAGTAAATAAATCCCCAAATAATTCTGAAGTCTCTAATTGTGGGCCATATTTGGATTTATGTGATAATGAAAGTACATATTTTCCGTGAAATTTTTGACATTGAACTTGAGAGTCCTTGACTAGTCTTGTTGCGTTTGCTGCAAATTGGAGTTGGACTTTGTTGTGCTGAGACAGTTCAGTCTGTTAAATTCCAGAATTTTCATTGATTTGGTTCACAACGAGGTGTGTATTCCAACAGGCTTGAAATTATTGATCTTTACTGTGGTTTTTGGATTGCTTTTATATTATTACTGAATATCCATAATTTTCAATAGTTAAAAGGAGCTACTTTGTCCGTGTTATAGATTAAAAGTAATGTGGTCTGTAAAATATGAAACTCTAATTGCATGAACTCAGTATTGAAAGCAGACAAGCCTAAACTTGTGCGTCTTCAAAAATGACTACCAACTGTGATGGTTGCAATACCCCACGCATGTACTTAATGATGCAAGCTTGAAAATGTTAACGTGGTCAATTTTGTTACTTTTTTCAAGCACAGTAAAACAAATTACTCTTTCCACTTGAATGTACACAGCAAATCGACCCTGAAAACAATTTTAGAATATCTGATGCTTAATTAAGAGAGAAAAAAAAAACTCCTTGGCACATTCAGGTTGGTATAATTATTACTGAAAAATAGATCATATGAACCACAATAGCAGAAATATTCTCCACTGTCGGTAATAAAATAGATTATGAAATTAGAGATGTTGGGAACAAGGTTTCAGGGAAGTAAAAGAACTAAAATATTGACGTGAAATGATGAAGGTTAATGAGAGTCGGGGTGTGCAGTGAATATTGAACCCAAAGATGATTACCTGGTTTTATGTCAAGAAGATCTCCATGAGAGTCGGGAAATATCCACAATGGTTTACAAATGGAGCAGTGACCAACTCTTATATTCTCTTTTATGTCCCATAATATCCATATGAACTGGAGGAACTATTGTTATGAGAAATGAATGTCCTGAAAATTTGAGTGACTTTCTTCAGGGCACATGGCTAGTGAGTTGGAACTCCTTCCTCAGTTACCGAGGACTGCAAAGCCACTTTTTCTAATGTACTGTGTTGCTCCTTAAAGAGCTAAATTAGACTTGCTAGGAGGGTCCACCCAATTGCTTGATAAGATAGCATAGAACTGTACCTGCTAGGTTGTAAATGTGGTCAAGCCAGAAAGCAAAGTTTTTTCCTGTGGTCTTCTTGAACTGACCTCCCTCAAAGAGATCAAAACTTAACAGTTTGGAGGTCACACCACTTGAGATGTCACTTCATCTTTGCACAGGACTATACAACCTGAGTATAACTCTGACTTTCAAAAACATATTTAATCTTCTTGCTGAGGAGGGTCCAGGGACTTAATTTTGTCAACAACTACCAGAATCTAGATAGTGTACCCTCCATGATGACTGACTGCCAGGGCCCCAGTATATCCAGAGGGTCCTTGGTTATATGTTCTCACAGATGTTCTCCTTCAGAGCACTGATGTTAGTTTGTAATTATATATCCACTAATGTGATCACTTATTTAATGTCCACCACTAGCTTGTAAATCTCCATGAGACTAAGTTCAGCATCTATTTTCTGTATCTCAGACACTTAGGAGAGTGCCGAATAAGTATTTGTTGACTGAATGAGAGCTAATCAAAGAGTCAAGTGATCAGCATTTTCCCCTACTTATTTGGTTATAAAGAAAATACACAGAGGAAGTGTGAGCCTTGGATGAATAGACCTGTTTTTGAGGCATGTCTAACCATTTGTTTGTCAGAAGGCTAAATGGTAGAAAAATGCTGACTCTTGTTCTCCATCTCTAGACTTTGGAGAAGTTAACACATCCCTACAAGCAAAAGAGAGCTCAGCTTACCTCTTTCTGGTGGTATTTGATTGCCACCTTCACCTTAGCCAGGTCATGGTACTTCTGAGGGTCAAGATCTTCACTGTGGTCATCTCGATGGTTGAGGATGATCTCTAGTTCTCTGGAACTCCGAGCTTGGTCCAGCAGGTCTTTGGCAAAGAGCTTGCACTGCTGGGAAAGCTCCTCATACTCAGCCTTGAACTCATTTTCCACCTTGCTAAGCTCTTTGAGCTCCCAGCCCAGGCGGAAGGCAGTTAGGATGGGGTCCTCACTTGATAAGGCAATGAGTGAGGGGCTTGCCAGAGCTTTATAGATGTTTAGACGAGAGCGGGAGTGGCGCAGGCTGTCTACCTCAGAACTGGAAACACATTCCACACAGTTGCAGCGGATCTGGTGGGGCCTTGGGATAGTGACTCGTTTTTGGACAAGCAATTTGATGATTTCATAGTTGTTGGTGTGGGCAGCCAGCATTATGGGAGTGATGTCTGGTGTGAACTCAGAGAACTGGGTGTCCATCATCAGGGTGGGAACCTAGGTAGAAGAAGCAAATGAAAAAGTATAAATAGAACCATGGGGCTTATGCCTCAGTTTCCTCATTGTGGTTTCTTTATGTGTCTGGAAAGAGAATTTGCTTCAGAGAACAGTACCTGAGAAGAAAGGAGAGATAAAGCACAGAAGTGAAACAAGATGTTTACTTATGAAGAAAGAAGAGGAAAAAAGTACATTACCAGATAGACATGGGAATGGATCCTTCTGAAAGGAAGTGGCCCTGATAGGCTAGACACCTGAGTTTTTTTTTTAATATAATGATTTTATTTTTGCACATTAATTAAATTCATCTGTATAGATTCCCCTTTCTTCATATGTATATATATATGTATATATATACACACATACACATACACACATATGTCAGCACACCATTCCCTCCACCAAATCACCAAGTGTTCTTCCCCATTGTCCAGTGGGACCCTCCACCACTTGCCACCCACTGTCCCATTCCCTATTGGTAACCTCAGCTTTGCTGAAAATGTTTCAGGGTTGGTTTTGTTTCATCTGTTCCTTTGTTTTGTCTATTCAATTCCAGCTATGGTATCTATCTTCCTTCTTTTGACTTATTTCACTTAGCATTATCCCTTCTTGATCTCTCCATGTTGATTCAAATGACAGGATTTCATCTCTTCTAAGGGCTGTGTAGTATTCCATTGTATATATGTACCATGTCTTCTTTATTCATTCATCTGATGTTGGGCACTTAGGTAATTTCCAGTTCTTAGCTATTGTGAATAGGGTTGCAATAAACATGGGGTGCATACATCTCTACGGATGTGTGTTTTTGTGTCTTTTGGGTAAATACCCAGAAGTGGAATGACGAGATCATATGTGACTTCCATCTTCAACTTTTGAGGAATCTCCAAACTGTTTTCCATAGGGGTTGCACCAATTTGCACTCTCATCAACAGTTCAAAAGCGCTCTTTTTCTCTACATCCTAGCCAGCAATTGTTGTTTCCAGACTTTTGACTAATAGCCAATCTTTCAGGTAAAAGGTGGTATCTCATTGTTGTTTTGATTTTCATTTCCCTGATTGCCAGGGAGTAGGAGCATCTTTTCATGTGCCTGTCGACCATGTGCATATCCTCTTCAGAAAAATGTCTCTCTAATATCTATTCCCATTTTTTGATTGGATTGCCTGTTTTTCTGTTAATGAGTTTTATGAGTTCTTTGTATATGTTAGGCATTAAGCCTTTGTTAGATATATGAAATGGAAAAATCTTCTCCCAGTTTGTAGGTTTCATTTTAATTTTGGTGTTTTTTTCACTTTAAAGAATCTCCTTAGTTTGATGTAGCCTCAGTTGTGTATTTCCATTTTAGTTTCCCTTGATGGTAGAGTTGAGTCCCCAAAGGCCTCTCTAAAGCTGATGCCATGGAAAAATCTTTCCTATATTGTCTTCTAAGAACTTTATGGTTTCTGGTCTTAGGTCCAAGTCTCTAGTTCATTTTGAGTTGATTTTTGTGAATGGTATTAGTGAATGGTCTAGCTTCATTTTTTTTTTTTTTTTGCTTGTGGCTATCCAGTTTTCTAAACACTATTTATTGAAAGGATTTTCCTTTCTCCATTGTATGCTTTTGGCTCCTTTGTCATAGATTAACTGATTGTATGTGAGTGGGTCAGTTTCTGGTGAATCAGTTCTATTCCACTGATCTTTGCCTCTGCTGTTAGTCTAATACCATACCATTTTGATCACTATTGCTTTGTAATATTGTTCATTGTCTAGGAGTGTAATCCCTCTGTATTTGTTCTTTCTTCTAATAATTGCTTTGGCTATTTGGTGTTTTATGTTTTTCAATACAAATTTTTGAGGTTTTTTTGTTCTATTTCCTAGTAATAAGCCAGTGAGATTTTAATGGGGGTTTCATTAAATCTGTGTATTACTTTAGGTAAGATGGCCATTTTACCAAGGTTGATTCTTCCTAGTCATGAGCAGGGGATACATGTCTATTTCTTTGTATCCTTCTCTATTTCTTATAAGAAGGACTTGTAGTTTTCATTCTACAGAACTTTTACTTCCTTTGTTAGGTATATGCCCAGATATTTTATTCTTTTAACTTCTATTTTAAGTGATGAGATTTTCATGATTTCATTTTCTTCTAGCATGTTGTTTGCATATAAAATGCAATGGATATTTGTACATTGATTTTATAGCCTGCCACTTTACTGTATTCATTGATGAGTTCTAGAAGATTTTTGTCAGAGTTTTTAGGGTTTTCAATACATATAAGCATGTCATCTACAAATAATGATAGTTTTATTTCCTTTCAAATTTGGATTCCTTTATTTCCTTTTATTGCCTAATTGCTCTGGCTAAGACCTCCAATACAATGCTAAATAGCAGTGGTGAGAGTGGACAGCCTTGTTTTGTCCCTGACCTTAGAGAAAATGCTTTCAGTTTTTTGCCATTGACTTTGATGTTGGCTGTGGGCTTGTCATATATGACCTTTATTAAGTTGAAGTATGTACATTCTATCTATTTTATGCAGGTTTTTAAAAATCATAAATGGGTACTGAATCTTTTCAAAGGATTTCTCTGCATCTATTGATATGATTATGTGATTTTTTTCCTTGCTCTTGGTGATATGGTATATTACATTAATAGATTTACATATGTAGGAACACCCTTGCATCCCTGGGATAAATCACACTTGAACATGATGGATGATCTTTTTCATCCATTGTTAGATTCAGTTGGCTAATATTTTGTGAGAATTTTTGAACCCATGTTCATTAGAAATATTGGTCTGTAGTTTCATTCTTGGTGATGTTTCTATTAGCTTTTGGTATTACTGTGACGTTAGACTCGTAGAAAGTATTTGGGAGTGTTCCCTATTTTTCAGTATTGTGGAAGAGTTTGTGAAAATAGGTATTAATTCTTTGAAAGTTTGGTAAAAGTCATTGGAAAAGCCATCTGGACCTAGGCTTTTATTTTCAAGGAGTCTTTTGATTACATCTTCAATTTCTTTCCTGTTCAGATTTTCCAATTCTTCCCGGTTCACTCTTGGTAGACTGTATTTTTCTAGAAATTTGTCCATGTCCTCAGGGTTGTCTTCTTTGTCGGCATAGAGTTGTTCATAGCAGTCCTTTATGATGTTTTGTATTTCTGCGGTATCTGTTTAACTTCTCCCCTTTCATTTCTGATTCTAGTTATGAAAGTTTTCTCTCCTTTTTCTTTGTGAGTCTAGCCAATGTTTTATCAATTTTGTTTATTTTTTTCAAAGAAATAACTTTTGGTTTCATTGAGCTTCTGGATTTCCATTTTGTTTTCTATTTCAATTATTCCTTCTCAAATTTTTATTATTTCCTTTCTTCTACTGATTTTTGTCTTTAATTGTTCTTCTCTTTGTTTTAAGTGTAGGGTTAGATTATTTATGTGTAATATTTCTAGTTTCTCGAGGTAGACCTGGATTGCAATGAACTTCCCTCTTAGTGCTGCTTTTGCTGCATCCCTGAATTTTTAAAGATAACAGCCATTAATGGAGTGAGTGAGCCACGGCCCAGGTGAGTTCAGGTGGAATAAGGTCCTTGATTAGCTTTCTAGTGGCCTCTTTTAAATTGATTGGAGAAGTTGATACTGATACCTCTTTGTAATTTATTTCCTTCGTCCTTTCCAAAAGACCATAGTCCTGACAATCAACATGTAGCTTCTTGGTTGATGGTTAACTGTATTTCAGATTTCCTGGACTTTGTAATCTGTAACTTTAAGTAATTAGCATTCCATTCTAAGCATTCTGGTTAATGTCTTGTTGCATTTTAAACCAAATTGGTGCCATTTTATTGCTCCCTGACTTAGCTTCTTTTCCCCTGACCCTCAGCTTAAATTCCTACTTAACATAAAAGTGTGGGATTAAGGCTTGGATAGAGAAGGAACATATGGCCCATCAAATGATAGTGATTCAGGAGCTAGTGATACTATTCTTTTGTCATTTTTCCTTACCATAATAGCTATTTGTGGAACATGGAGGTTAAAGAACATATCTAAGATTAAATATCTTTTAGTAGCAAAGCCAAACTTCAGACCCAGTCAATATGATGATAGAGATTGGCTCTTAAATTATGCAACCACAATATACCCAGTGATGTTTGAGGCACAATGAGGATTCAGAGAAGTAAAGGAGGTTTTCTCAATCTTCTGGAGCTTAGTTAATTTAATACCACAGGCCTAAGCTGCTCAAGGCCTGATGATTATGATTTCTGATCCCAAAGAAGTTACTCGAGGCCCAGCAACGTGAGGCATGGATGACTTAGCAACATAATGAGCAGTCTGGCTGGTTGGTAGAGAAAGACTCTGGCAACATGGCACTGACAGTTCAGCAATTATATAGGAGATTATGTCAGTGATGATTAATCATTGATTCCAAAACTTAGATTAGAGCAAAGATTTTAGTCCTCTAGGAAATACTGTGGGCTGGCTACAGAAGCCAGATGGTCCCCCCATTCCCTGGTGGTATGTTTGGGAAATGTTCTGCCCTATGCTGGGGTCATTGAGCCTTGAATGATATCATTGATGCCTGACCTTGGGATAGGACTGTAAGTATGTGGTGTTAGTTTTAGTGTCACATTCTATTTCTCTGGGCTTACAGTTTGGTAGATCAGATTTATATATAAATTGGCAAGTAAGCGTACATAGTATGTGTTCAGTTCCAAATGACCAGTAGAGGCTGCAGGAATATTTGTTTGGAAGGCTAGGACAACCAGTAATATTAAAGGGCATACCACTAAATCAAGCCATGAGGGCTGAAGAGAAGACACTCTCAGATGGTTACGTTGACTTTGTCTCTATATAGGACTTCACAGTCCAAAGACAAGGGCAAGAAAATGTCCCTGAAAGATGGAAAGATAGTCTGTAGGTTCCAACAAAATAGACTTTTATTGTTAAGAAAAAGTACTATGCAAACTAAGACCCTTAAGCTTGGGGAAGGGGTTACCAATAATTAAAAAGACATTTGATAAAATTTCTCTGTCCATGGTGGAGGAACTATCAATTACAGATGAAAGGTATGGGTTCTTTTGTTTTTCAGAAGCATCTCTGGGTAAGTATGCAGAACTTGATCAATGAATAAAAAATTATTTTGACTTTGAAATGTCTCTTTTGAGATCCAGTCTATTCTCAGTCTAATAGGGAAACAGACAGATCATAAGAACCCATAAGAGTCTCAGTGTAGTGGGAACTAGAGCTAGAGTATGAGGAGGACTGGAATAATTAGAGGAGGCTTCATGGAAGGGTGGAATGGATTATTCAAAGCATGGATAACATTCCAGGAGATTGTGAAATATTGACTTTTATATACTTTAAAAAGTTTCAAATACTCATTTGCTGGAAAGAGCAGATCATGAATAATTGAGATTCTCAACAAACAGACAAATATTGTTTCAATGAGTAATTTTACTTTAATTTGTTTTTAAAGAAATCCACAGTGGCTGGCAAACTGACACAAAAATTAGTTACTATTTTTCATCTTCTTTGCCTCATTCCTGCTTTGGATGAAGGGTTCTCAAACATGGAAGTGGCTAGTAAACAGGGAGTAGGAGAAAGTTTGAGGATAAAAGGAATTCCTGTTCACAGGAATTCTGGTTTCTTCATGCAATGGTTTCATCAGCCTCTGAATAGTTGAGTGTTGGCTGGGCATTGGTCATCCATTGCTTAAATGGAGCAGCAAGTAAACATTGTTAAACATTTCGAGGGAGCAGTTACAAAAAAGGCAACAGGAAGTGAGCAACTGGCTCATAAAGTAAATTAGAAATAGAAAAGAATAATTCCAGAAATTAATATGAAGCTACAGGCTAAAGGCAGAGGTAGATCTGAGTGTGCCCAGTAATGAACATAAACACAAAGCTTTTCATGATGGTAAGTGAGTGATGTGTGACAATCCAACCAGAAGACAGGAGCTCTGATCTGGGAATCTGCCTCTTTTCAGTGGGCAGGAGCATTCCTCAATATACACAATGATCTAGAGACATAGGTGGGGGCATGGAGGAAACAGCCTGCCATACAGAATCCCCTGAGTTAGATTGGAGACATACATCTGCTTCCTATCATGGTCCTTTTCCTGTCTTCCCACTTTTTGCTCTTCCTATTTTTCTTTCCTTCTATGTCAATGCTAGCAGGCCAGTCCAAGACACACAAGTCACTTCTAAATACAGTCACACCCTGCATAACCATGAATCAGGCAACGATGAACCACATATTTAACAATGGTCCTCATACATAGCCTAGGTGTGTAGTGCGCTATATCATCTAGGTTTGTGTAAGTACGTATTACGATGTTCACACAATGATGAAATCACTTATACATCTCTCAGAATGTATCCCTATCATTAAATGATGTATAGTGTTTAACCCTACTTGTGTCATAAAACTAGAAGGTTGCTTTCTATGCCTAGAATATGAAATTCTGGAGCCAACTAATTCCGCTGTCTTTGACTTTGTGCTAAATAAGTTGACTTATTCTCCACTTGGGTTTCTGGGGACATGACACCAGAGAGGAAATCTTTTCAAAAGAAAACTTGTCTGTGAAACCAAACCAAACCTTGGAGACTTGTAATAGAACTGAAGCTAGCAATAGGAATGAGGCAGGGGTGGGATTGGGGGCCAAGTGGTGGCGGAGCCCACTGGACAATGGTGAAGAACACTTGGTGATTTTGTGGAGGGCAGGGTGTGTTGACATATATCTGAGGAATGGGGGAACTGCACATATGAGTTTATTTTAGTGTGTAAGATCAAAGTTACTGTAACAAAATACTAAAAAAAAAGAAAAAGTTGTCTGCACAGAGTGACCAACCATGTCCTCCCATTCATACTGCCTTTTCTCCTCCAGTCAGTTTTATTATAAACAGGTTAGCACATGCACGTCATTTATTGCTCTCAGTATGTATATTTTTGTGAGATACCGTGTGTGGAAGAGTCTCCCCATTTCTCTGCCAGTCAGGGACCATTGCAAGTCCTGGGTTTATCAACTTAACCTTCCTAACTTGATCTCATCTTTCACTGACAAATATGGTGTGGGCTCTAGGTTACATCTGAGATATAACTTTTCTGATAATGCCTTATATTGTTCTCTAATGATTTCACACATGTATTTCTTGTCTCCTCAATGAGGTTGTGAGCTCTTTGAAGGCAAAAGTATCTTAGCCTGCTTTTGCTTTCTCCATATAGCTAGCATAGTGCTAGACATACATCAGGCATCAGATAAAGGAATTAAGTTTTCTAGTCTCAAAATTAGAATCTGACTCTCTCTAAAACCTGGATCCTACAATTTGAGTCACTGTGAGTTACTTTCCTTGAGTATTTCCTTTTCATAGTCAGCGGAGAGAATGAACATTCCAAGACTCTAAAGAGGATTAGCTGGCAGGCTCTGTAGGTAGGGAGCTACCCTGAAGTCCCAGAAACCTAGTGTAGTCCCTGCCTGTTATTTCAGAATTCTGTTGCTTCAACAATGGCGACTCTGACTCAATGACTGCATATTTCTACTCCTTTTCACCTCTCTGTTTCTTCCTCTCCTCATCCTCCTATTGCTTTTCCACATCAGGATAATCATGGTAAAGAAAGAGAAATTCTATAATGAGGTTCAGAAGTTTCTGATAATAATTATGACTTTGTGATGTGGTCTACAACAGTTAAACAGATAATAGGTGACAAAAATGAGAACTAATGTAGGTGCAGATGCATAATTTGCATGAGTGAATAGTAGGAAGTGATGATCTGTAGAGAAATACCCTCTCAAAGTGGTCATATGTTTGGTTTTATGAACCATACAACTCTGTGATTGTAGCAGGAAAACAGCCCTAGGCAGTATGCAAATATGTGGGTGGAATAGTACACCATACAATTTTAGTTATAGAAGCAGGTGACAAGCTGGATTTTCCTCATAGGCCAGAGTTTGCAGACTCCAGGCTTACTGATTCCCTCATTAATTAATGAATTAAATACAATCTTTGAAATGTGTTTATTTTAAATATTATGAGGATCATCATTAAACCGTTTTTAAAAAAGAGCATGTATCCCTTAACACCCATTTTGTGTTCAGACTCAGGTCAGATGGAAAATTCAATTTTATTCTTTTCTTATCAAGTTTTGCCTTCTCTTTGAACTCCAAAATTATACTGAGTGATCTTGGGCTTCCCATTAAAAATTATGATTTCTAAGAGGAAAAGAGGGTGGTGGTGAGGTGGAGCGAAAAGAGAAGGAAATCAACACCAGGAAATTAGATTTAGCTCATATTATCTACAACTGTACTTCTAAAGAAACCTGATGCATGAACCAACTTGATTGAATTAAAAAAATTACAACGATGCAGGCTTAAGACTTGGCCACTAAAGAAGTTATATTTCCTGTCTCTCTCTGGGACTTTTCATTCAGGCCCTCATGAGTTTGCTCCTGGATCACCCCTAGGTTTTCCTGTTGAAAAGCCAGCATTATATTCCAGGATCCTTCTGATTAATAAGCACAGAACTGAGAGCTCATCACACAAAATACTTGCAATACATTAAACAGAGTGAAATAAAGTCAGCTTCTTCGTATTTTCAGGTATGTTCCATTGTCAGAGGAAACAACAGAGGAACAGGTGATGCTGCACTTTCTCCATTCTCAGGACTGATTAGAGTTTTACCAGGTTATTCTTAAGGGGCTCCAGTGAAAAACCATTTCCATTAACCTCATCACTGGATACAATCTGTTGGATTTTTTCTGAACCCTATTGTTACTAGCTTTTATTAGACCTCTTTGCTAGAGTTTATCACAGGTTTCTGAAATTAAACCCACCATTTATAATTAATGGGTAGACTGTTATCAGGAGCTACCTCATTGACACTCACGATGCCTCTAGTCATAGGTCAAGTCTCTTCCACTGGCATTTCCTCACACAGTTGACCTGACAGCATGTTGGAAATGAATCTCTTATCTTGTGCATGAATTTATTGAAATTATAATACCTTTTGTTTCATCTTCTGGGTCTCCTCCTCCCCATCCTAACATGGCACATTAAAATGAACATTCAATTTTTTTCAGTCATTCCGGGAATATTGGAAATGGAAGTTTCATTTTTCTGTATTATTCACAAGTGAAGAACACCATCATCTAATCACATCACATCACCAGCCTTCCACTCTGCCTATAGGTCAGTTCACTAGTAGTGCTGATGCATGAGCTAATTTGGAAAAGCCATTAGCTTCAGATGGGAAATCATCTGTTTACCAGATTCTGATAAAAACAGAATGATAAGAATTAGGATTTGCTGGATCATCTCAGCTTATTTCAAGGCCAAAGTAAATATAATTTAGATTACAAGACTAAAATGGACAAAACTTATTTGGGGATAAGGTCACAAAATCCACTTGGTATTTTTTAAAAGTCAATATTGCTATTAAAAATTAATAATGTTATAACAATGGTCTGACATTCACTAGAGTAGCAGGGGTAAAATTAATATTAATAGTTACTGGTTATTGAGCACTTTCTATAATTAGGCACCATGCTGGAGTGTCTCATTTCATTCTCACTATGGCTCTGTACTAGAGGCACAATAATTATCTTCATTTTACACCTGAGAAAACCCAGTCATTGAGAAGCTAAGTGCTTTATCCAAGGTCACATAGCTAGGAAGCAGAGTGGCCAGAACTCAAAACCAGGAAGTTATTTCAGCCAGAATCAGAAGAATATCAGCCATTTGTTTATATTAATAAACAAATATACAATTACAAAATTGGATACTCAGTTATAAGTGTGTATTACCATTTTTATTGAATATTAATCAACCTTATCAACTAATGTTATACATTAAACCCTAATAAACATTATATATAGCATTGCCAGAGCTTTGGGAGTCTACAAAATCACTCTTGATTTCTCATCAGATGGGGGCTCTTAATTTTTCAAAAGAAAGGAGCTATGTCTATGATAAAATAATATATCGCTAACTACAAGGGTGGTGAAATTTATAATTTCAGAGTTCTAGTTCACAGAAACCAGGAAAAGCATACTTCTCAAATCTAGATGCAAGGGGTTAATGAACCATTCCAGACATTGTCTTTTGCAAAAGATGTGTTATAACGAATTGATTCCAAAAGTAAAGTGAGCTTTGGGGTGGATATTAGAAATTAAGGAAGAGCTAAAAACCAAAGAAGGAAGGGGATACACTCTGGTTGACTTTTCAGGAGCCAGTCCTCTATGAAGCATTTTGTATGCTGTTAAGAGAAGACAGTTCCCAGGAAATTATGAAAAGGATGCTGCAAGTTAAAAAAAAAAAAGTAAATCCAAAGGTTTGGGTTATTATGGAGAAAACAAAGATGGCAGAAGAGAGAGTATCATTGTTGTGTCTTTAGCACTGCACACAGAATGGAGCCCTAAACTGTCAGCGTACATAATGGTGGTTAGATATGAATAACAACTCTTTAGAAAAGCTATCGTTCTTGGTTCATATTTTATATGCTGCCATGTGATTTTTCTCTTGCAGACTGATTCACTAAAAAGAGGATTTTCCAAGTGAATTTAGAGTTTTATATGTCATTGTTCATCATGTGACTCATGTCAGTTTGGGTAACATGACACAGATTTCTGGATAGGACAGAGAACTCATATGCAAAAACATTCCTGATCCAGATTGACATAAACTATATCATAGGATTCAATACAAATAACCCTTTATAATTTCATGTTTTTTTCCAGGGACACTGAGGTTGATAGAAGCACATTTGCCAGCAAAACAAACTCTGAATGAACTAAAAAAGGGTCCTTAATGCAAAAAGGAGGATACAAGAACCTCTCTGTTTTGTTTCAAGTCATTCATAGTCAAGCAAATGAAAACTCTGCTCGTTGCCGTACAATTAAAATTCGGTAGATATTATCAAGAGTCCTAGCTTAGGCCTGCAAGAGCTTGGGTAATAAAAATGTGGTTGGTTCTAAGAGTCTAAAGCAAAGTTATAAAAGGGTAATTCTCATGATTATTCTCAGAAACAGCGTAGGATGAACCTGAGTGAAGATAATGGCCCAAAGTTGATTTGTGACAGCTAAAAGACCTCTTTAAGAGGTATACAGTAAACCAGGGCTTGTGGCTCAGGTGGCAGAGGTGCAGACCATGTAAAGCCCAAGGACCTAGGCTTGCAACCAGGGGCAAAAAACAAAATAAATAACTAAATTTATAAAGGTATTTCTTCTTTCTCCCCTTTCCCTTCCCTTTCCTGCTTCTTCCTCTTTTCTCTACCTTCTTCTCTTTAAAATAGAAAAAAGAGAACAAGACCAGAAACAAAATTGTACTAAATAATGTCAAGTATACTCCTTTTGCTAATCATGATTTTCATTTTATGCTCTATACACAGGCCAAAGGATTTTTTTTTAAGTTGCTCAGTTCAATGTAAGCACTGGCCTGAAGGGTTATAGGATTGGAGGACAAGACTTGAGGAAAGGAGATTGTCATATTCATCAAATGTGAATTGAGCCCCACATTCCTTCTTCTCTCAGTTATTCACACCTGAGGAGTTGAGTCAGGAAGTTGACACTGGTTTCCAGAAGCATACTATTATTCAACAGCGTTTTAAGTGTGGGTATAGTACATCCAGTCTAAGACAATGCTCAAGGCTGTTCCCTCCTTCATTTCTAAGAGATACAGCTAAATACTCTCTGTTGAAGCAATGCCAGTCAGGTGCCCCACAGACCCCTAGCAACTCAGGGAGCAAGAAACTGCACCGAAGAGATCCCCTGAAGAATCTCATGCATATGAGTGACTGCAGACGTGTGGAAAGAGGCACATATGTGACTGGTGGCAGAGTGGCAATGGTTATGACAGCTGCCTCTGCAGCTAGCAGAACAGAGATAACAGGTCAAGAGACCCAGTCATGAGTTCCGTCCCAGGGAGGAACGAGTGAGCCTCGCGTGGTGGCACTAGTGCTTGGCTTGAGTGAAGCCCAAAGGGGAATTGTGGGGATCAAGACCCCAGGTCCTTCACTGATCAGAAACATGATAAGGAGCACAGAAGAGAGAATTGAACTGTCTTGCCCTTCCACCACCCTTTGGGATTTGTTCTCAAGCAAGGAAAAGCTTCATTGCCAAACTGAATAGACTGCCAAATCCAGATTTGGGATCCTTAAGAGGAAGGTTGACTATGCGGCCACCTGTGAGAACAAATACCCCCACAACCTACAGCCTGTGCACCTTGCCTATCCATCAGCCATTATCCATTTCCCAGACCCAGCAAGTGATCTTTACCATGGAAGCCTACAAGGATCAAAAATATAAACAAGAGGGATCTGCTGAATCAATGAGAATCGTCTTAGTAATGGGTATCAATTAACATTTACCAAATGCTTAAAAATGTGTTAGGAACTTTGCTAAGTATTTGACATGTATTTTCTCATTTATGAAGTAGGAACTACCACTTTTATAGATTTACAAACCCAGGCTCACAAAAGTAAAGTAACTTTTTTAAAGTCATATAACTACCAAATGGGGGAACCAGGGTTTTAATACAAGAAGTTTAATTAAAGTAGTTGGGTCTATTCAGAGTCTGTGTTTTTTAAAAAAGTAAGTGATGTGGACTCAAGTTGGTCAGGTGAAATCACAGGTACCTGGCATCAGAAGGCATTTAGACACATTAGTAGTGGATACTAGTTTATAATACAAGTGTTTCTCAATATGTGAGTAGAAGACTGTATTGAGAGTGGAAATGAGCACAGAGGTCTAAGAGGCAGGCAGTTGGTACTGTAGAGGTTCCGCAACATGAATGCGGGAACGGGATAAGATGTAAGACTGGGACTCAGTTACTGAAATTCATTCAGTGTATCTCAACCTTGGTATAGGTGATATTTTAGCCCAGTGTGGCAGTCAAAAGCATCTCTGGACTTTGTTCAATGTCCTTCTGAGGCACAAAGTTGCCTGTAGTTTAGAGCCACCAAAGTAGAATATAAAACAGAAACCTGGCAACAATGGTGGGCTCAGTTATTAGCTCCCAAAATATAAGATGCAGAGGACACTAGCAGCTTGAATAACTGGATGCTGGACTCTTGAGCTATTGGCCTCCAGTTCTGAGTGTCCACATGTATAGGAGCAGGATTAGTCCCAGAGCCTGTATGAGAAGAATTACCCCATGGGAATGAAGTGTCTTCATCTGGGGATGGGCAAAACATAGGGCTCCAGTGGCAGGGAACTGGACAGGTTGTTATGGGGATCACCTTTTCATGACATGGCTCTATTACACTCAGCCACAGTTAAAAAAAAAAAGTCAAGACAAGGGATCTTATTACATTACCACAATTAGCGCCCTTGTTTATTGTTAGAATAGAAACACACACGGTATAGATACCATAGACAAGCATGAAGCAAAGCTAGAAAGCCTGCCATTAATGACAAGAGACATTTTATTGGTTGGTACTGTTGGAAGCACTCTAGGGGAATTTGGCATTGATAATCTTTCTGCTTGAACTCCTCATGTAGGATTTCTGAATGACTTCTCTCAGAAGCACCCATTCACCAACGTGCCCCTCCCTCTGCAGCAGAGTTTGATGACTGCTAAATTCGGAAAATACTATCTCCCTTATCCTTATTTCACTGAAGTCAAACAAGCACAAAATTTGAAACTTGGAAATGCAATAAGGATGACCTTTCAATCACTGGCAAAACATTCTCCTCTCTCTGAAGGACACACAAAACCAGCACCTCATAGCTTCAATGCAGTCTTTCAATCTACAGTACCTCTTCAGGAATGCAGGCCAGGACTAATGGGAAGGAAGCCTTAAAAGGGACTGGGATTCTAAATTAAGTTCCTAATGTTTAATTTACTCTTTTAGATTCAATACATAGGGGATAAGAATCCCAAGACTGATGGAAAGTTGCAATAACGGTAGCGATTGAGGCCCCCAGGTGTTTGATTGCTCCATCCCCAATTTCGAGTGGGGAAGGAAGCAGTACCCAGCTCTTAAAAGACTTTATAGATGCATGGAATTATCTGTTGTCAGAAAAGAGGAGCAAAGGTGATCAGGTGTGCAAGGAGAGGCTTAGTTCTTAGAAAACCTTTGTTTATCTGTGCTTCATAATACCATCCATTCATAAACTCGAGATTTCCTGGAGGCCCAGACATTCATATTTGAGAATTTTAGACATCTGACACTCGCACACAATTACTCTGTAATTTCTTTCATACCCTGCCAAGGTCTGTTCCACCAAGTTAATATCTGGATGTTTAACTCTTTCAAAGGCCAGAGGTTAATACTCTCTGAATTGATTGCAGTGACAGAAGAATGGATGAGATTGCTACTGTTTCATTTAATCCTGATGATTCCATGATTAAGTGGGCTGCAGCTAAGCAGATATCCACCAGAATTATTATGGTTTTATTCTAGAAGCGTACCAACGACATCATGGCTTATGGCGTTATTATGGAACTCCCCTGTGGTTTTTATATATACTGGGGCTTTGTACTCTTGTCTCTCTAAAAGACTAATTATGTGTCAGAGACAATACCTATTTGATGTGGATTTATAATGTAGTTTCAGAATTATTTCAAAACATTGCTCTTGTCCTCACAGCATTCCTGAGATTTTTAGTATTAACCCATTGCTTTTCAATGGTAAGAGGTTAAACTACAGAGAGCTCGAGTAATGTCTAAGCCTATGTAACAGGGGAGGTATGAGGTTGACATGCAGCTCCACTCTCAGACTTTGTTTTTAAGATCACACACCACAGCTGATATGCGCATTGCACAATCAAAGGGTTGGAAGCGATCTTGGAGATGACATAGTCCAACCTTATAATAGATGCTTATTTAACCCATTTGGTAATATTCCTGCCCAATGGCCTTTGCTCCAACATGTTCTTTGGTTATATGCTATCTCATTCTTTTCCACTGCTGAGATTTTGGTTTTGAAATCTGATGGTCACATTTATGTTCTCCCCTCCCAACACCTGCAGGAAACTCTTTATGGCCTGAAACTCTTCATTAAGAATGCTTCTCTGAGTAGTGATGTTTCACATAACAGGTGATGAGGATGCATTCTTTCCTTTTTCTCGACTCCATCTTCATGGTAACAGCAGCCATGGCTGTGATTGGTTCGTTGTCAGCATGCACTTCATTTCTGTGTTCAGGAGCTACACACTCTTGAGATGACTGGCCAGAAAGCTGTTGCCTAGATCGAGACTTACGGAGCCTCAGTGGAAGTCATTACCCCAGAAGACCAAGTGTCACAGGCCTCTAGAGGATGAGGCTACCCTCAGCCAACATGGGAGAGAGACTCTGACCTCTCTGGAAGTCACTGGCCAGGTGCTTGGAGAAAAAGTCATAATACCTTGACCTGTGCTGGGAAGGTGAGATGTCATACTCCTAGAGTGGCCAAAGGGTAAGGAAAAAAGTGGTTAAGAAGAGGAAGAGACAATGATGGACTGGGTCATGTGGCAGATGTGATAGTGTCACTTTATCAATGTTGTACCCACCTTTGGCAAGAAGAAAGGTGCTAATGTTAACTCTTAAATTTTTTGTGATACTGGTGGACTGATTTCCATAATAAAGCCACTTGTTAATAATAAAGCCAGTCCAAAAAATGCCTTCCTATTTCTTAGTTTACTCCTTCTAGGTACAAGTTCATCTGATCAATTTATAGATGCTGGGATTAAGGATGTTTCAAGAAAATTTCAGTCTGTTTCTAAAGAAATGACTCAGGATTTAGAGTGCTAGCTCAGTGTTCTTATTAGAGCATATTGTTCTGTCTTGCAGCTGGGTTGCCCTTCAATCCTGAAGACCAAGGGGGATGGAAATGACATCATCAATTGAATCATTGAATTGAAATTATGAAATCAAGCTTCCTTTACTTAGTTAAAATGAAAAAAGTCCTGGGGGTGTACCCTGGTGAACTAGAGGTTGGGTGCAGTCCACATACATCCCAAGGTCCCAGATTTGAATCCAGGGGCCAGTGAAAAGACCAGGATGAACAACATTTTAAAAAGTGTTTCTTCTTCCTCTATCTTCCTGTGTGTCTCCCCCTCTACTTGTTTTCATTCCTGCCTGTACCTTTCCTTAAAAAACCGTTGAGAATGATCAATAAATGTTTTCTAGTTAAATATGGCTTAGTTCATTAGAGTGGGCCGCCCCCCACCCGAAATAAGATCTATAACTTCCTGCCAAGTAAGTTCCAGGATCCAGAGAACACTTTTCATTCTCATCAGACAAGCTATTATCATTTTACCAGTGGTAGCAGAATATGCAAGTCCACCTGGTTTTGCCTTCTGGCTTACAAATGGGAACCAGCTAATTTAGAAATCAGAGAAGTCTCTGATTAAAATAATGGAGATTTAACACTGTAAAAGAGAAGTCACACTCTCAAGAGAGAAGGTAGACAAATAATAACACCAGGCCAAACTATGGCTCATCATTGTGTGTTCATCAGTAGTATAAGGGACGGCTATTTGGCTAACAAAAGTTGCTCTTATGACCACAAAGCTATCATGAATGAATGTTTCAGATCTGAAGATAATGATTTTTGACACACACACATATATATATATTTAATATTTTTTCAATATTTATTAAAGATGTATATTTTAAGGAGTGGATTGGGCATAACAATCTGTTGTCTTAAGGTTTTTTTTATTATTAAAAATAATAATGTTATGATTTCTTTTGTTTAGAATGCTATATTCATTTTAGGATATTGAAATTACATCGCAATCTAAGAGTATTTCACATCTCACAAGAGTTCTAGTGCACATTATTATTCTCTTTTTTTCCTTAGGTGTGTTGGGTTTAGTTACGTATCGAATGGTTTCCCTTTTTGTTTTCTTCTTTGATTTTTCCCTGGACATGCATTTTGAGGTTACCCCAAGGGTAGCGTTAAGAATTCTATGTTTATTTCTTATTTTTATTTGAAAGTAGATTGGTCTTGTACTCCTTCTAACCATTCACATTTTATTCTCTTCTCCACGCTACTTTTTATATTTGCTGTTTTACTGTTTTTAAGTGGGATTTCTTTACACTTTTACAGAGTAACCTTTAGTGTTTTTTTGTAGAGCTGGTTTTGTGGTGACTAATTCCTTTAACTTTCGCTTATCAAAAAAGCTTTTATCATTCCTTCAGTTCTGAATGATAATCTTGCAGGGTATAGTATCCTAGATTGAAAATCATTTTCTTACAGCATTTTGAATATATCATGCCATTCCCTTCTGGCCTATAGAGTTTCAGTTGAGAAATCAGCTGACCATTAAATGGGGACTCTTTTGTATATGACCAGTTTTTCTCTAGCTGCTTTTAAGATTCTTTCTTTATCTCCTATTTTTGAAATTTTGATGAAAATGTGTCTAGGTCAAGGTCTATCTATCTGTTTTTTTTTATTAGGAACTCTTTGAGCTTCCTGGGTCTGAAGGCAGCTGCATTCTTCACGTTAGGGAATTCTCAGCTATTATTTCTTCAAATACAATTTCTGCCCCCTTTTGTCTATCCTATCCTTCTGTGACTCACTATGATAAAAATGTAGTTCCTTTTGATGTTATCCCATAGGTTGTGAATGCTTTCTTCATTTCTTTTCATTCTTTTCTTTTTGCTTATCTGCTTGAGTGCATTCCCTTGCCCTATCCTCTGGCCCACTGATTCCATTAAAGGTTTCATCCATCCTACTCTTGAGTGCCCCTATGGAGTTCTTTAGCTCAGCTATCATATTCTTCATTTCTTTGATATCTTGTTTCATTTCTTCTCTTTTTTTTGTTTTCTTTCTCTTCCTCTAATATTTTCTTGATTTCCAGGAGTATGTTTATCACTGTTGTCCTAAATTCATCCTTAGGTAGTTTGCATATATCTGTCATATTCAGATTTTCCCCTGGGGTTTTCATTGGGTCCATCATTTCACTCATATTTCTCTGTGTCTGAATTCTGTTTGGCATTCTATGTTTCTGTGGGTTAGGTATCCCTGCAGTGATGTCATTGTAGTGTTGTCTTGCACCAGAGAAACCTGGATCTTGGTTTGAACACTGGGAATTCTTGAGTTGTGTGGCGTACCATTATTTGTATTTGTTGACATTCTTAGGCAGATCCTGCACTGGAACCCTAGAGTTCAACCTATGGGGTTGGAGTTTGTGTGTGGGATATGAGCCTTCCCCCACTGTCCTAGCTCTGAATGGTTTTGACTATCTTGTCATGGCTCACAATTAGCAATCGGGATGCAGTTTTGACTCCACTCCCAGGGTGGCACTGTAGGTAGCCTTGAAGTTTCCTTCCTTCTGATTCCCTTCTTCCTTTAAGCCTGTGGGTGGAATTTCCAGTGGCTGAGCCCTGTGGCTCCAGAACAATAGGTTGGGAGGCGCAGGGGTGGGTGATTCTCCTAGCTGCCTTTTGGCTATGGTGACACCCTGCGTAATTTTCCTTTGTGGGGTTCCCACTCCAACCACCAGGGCTCTGGTACTCCTGCCTTGCACCAAGATGCTATCACCATGCTCCATGTCCCGGTCATACTGAGTGGGCTCCCTATTGTCCTCAGAGCGACTCTTGGGAGAATCAGTTCTTCCAGCGGTTTCACTCCCTCTGCTTCATTATTCCCCTGAAGCTGGGAATCCTGAATTCACAATGCAGCTTGGAACTATGTTGCCTTCTTCTACCTTTGTGGTGGTGATGACAGCCACTGTGTCTGCAGCCCTCAGGCCAGCCCTTCCATGCTGTATATGTCTGAAGAATAGATGATTTCCAGTTGTTCTGCAGAGAGGGGATCCGACACAACCTACCAGGTTGTCATCTTGACCGCCTCTCTTTGATACAAATATATGTTGTTTTCATAGGGTATATTTGAAGCTTTTCTGCCTATACTGTATACATCTGGAGTCAAAGATACTGTCAATAATCATTACATATTCCTGTGGCCTTTGTACTGTAAGTCTCTAGATCTCTGTCATCTAACAAGAGAGGCTTGCTTCCAGGAGTTGATGTGAGCCTTTTGGGACATCATGGAAATCAGAAATCAGAACTTGGTTTTTGTTTACAGCAAATATCAATTCCTTAAAGTAAGAAATATTTTATTGAAAAGTTTGTCTATTTTAGAATGTTTTTTCTTTCCATCAAGAACTGAAATAGAGGAAAATATTTTGCTTTTAAGAGGAAGGATTTAGGTTATATTAAAGGAAGACGATTTATAGTGCTAGATTCCAGAATGGGTGACTATAGATTGTCATAAAATTCACTTTGAGGGCCTTTCATTACAGGAAAACTTATTTTTAATGTTATCCATCTTGGCTCTTTAATAAAATTCACTCTGTTGAACCTGGGCAAATCACCCTCCCTCTTTGAGCCTAACTACTCCCATCTATACAATATGGAGACGGTAGACAGACAAGGTTTCCGGCTCTGAGAATCTATTAATTTTACTCATTTAAACAATTAATTCCGAGGTACCATTTACAATCTACAAGTTGTTCTATGCAATGTTGATTCAAAAGAGAAAAAATAGGCAGAGCCCCTTCTTTAGGGAAGTGACACAGGCAACGAAAGACACATACATGCAAGGTGGCGATTAGTGCTATGAAATATTCTGAATCAGAGTAAGGGGGTAAGGGATAATGGGGTTGTTATTTTTATATAGTGAGATGAGGGAAGGCCTTCTTGATAAGGTATACATGAATAGATAAAGGAAGGAAGGGAGGTAGTTGTGTAGTTACTTAGATGAGGAACAAAATTTCAGGAAAAGGCATGAGACTAGACAATTTCTGTAAGACGTGAGTATTGATGGAGCAGACTGAATAAGGGTGAGAACTGTAGGAGATGAGAGTAAAAATATATCAGGGGCAAGGTTATTTAAGACCTTGTAACCACTGGAATGGGTTTTGGAAGGCTTTTAGCACAGTGACATAATCTGACTTATGTTTGAAAAGGGTGATGAGGTGGAGCTGAGAGAAATAAGGGAGATCAGTTTGGGAGGCTACTGCAGTCACTAAGGTAAGAGACAGCAATGACTTGGACTAGATTTATATGGGAGGGTTGCTGAAAAGTGGTGGGATTCTAGGGCTGGCTGGAATGATTCAAGTTGTGAAGATTCTTGTCATGGACATCTCGTGATTTCCTCTATTCTTGAGCCTCTTCCAGACACCATGAATCTGAAATTGCACTTTAAATACATCTCAAAAGTGGGTAAAATTTTTATTTATACCTTTTTTGAATTCCCAGACTTACTAACTCTTTTTAAAACAAAGAAGGAATAAAAATAACCTTAGTAACAGACAATTGAGTTTGCTGGTAACAGCAGTCATGAGAGGGCTTTTCCTCTGTGAGTTTGTTAAGGTTGTTCTATTTCAGGGCTAATTGTCATTTTATTGACTGCTGAACAAGAATTACATTATCAAGAATCTTTCTGTCGTATCAGTCAGGAATGCCTGGTCATCCTATTTTGAAATTGGCATTGGTCTACTCTCTTGGTATCCCAAATATATTCTTAATCTTATATCAGCTTGACATAGAATTAAGTAAGAATTTGGAAACTCTCACTTCTCTGATCAATATAGACAATTTGGAGAGTTTAGATCAAAAATAGAATTGAATTGTCATTTCACACACTTTATCCATCTTTTATATGTTTCCTCCCTGCTAAAGGAATCAAAGGAAATGCTTTCATGTATAATTTGAAATTTGCCACCTTTTTGAAGTAGAAACTGCTGTCAATGAAGTCAGAGCAAAGAATAATGAATTAAATGGATTTTTGCTGTTACCTGGTTAGAACTCATTCCTCTGCTAAACATCAACTTTACTTGAATTTGTCTCCTTTCTACTTCCCTGACCCTTCAGATATAGACTTGTCTGGTTTTTCATCTTCTATGCCTCCAGTTTGACAAAATCTAGCTATGATAGTCATATTTTTTTTTTTTTTACTTAGGACAAAAATACTTGAGCACTAAACTGGAAACTTAAAAATAAAAGAATGAATAAGTATGAATATGTGTTTTCTAACAAAGCGACACTAAGACCTTCATGCATCACTTAAAACTTAAAACTTTTTATTTTATGCAGAAAAGGTTAAAAGATGAAGAATACATTAGCTTTGTTTTCAGTTCCAGTCTTGCTGCAAGACTCTGGGGGAAACTCTATTCCCTGACAAATCAGGTTGAAAAATTTTTAAAGAATGAATAGAGTACTAATGACCTTAAAAAATAAAAAGCTCACACAAAGTAGGAAATAGTTGGAGAATCTAAAAGAAAAATGGGTTAGAAATAAGTAATTGGTTCATAGAAAATAAAACAATTGTTTATAGTATGAAGGGATGTGAAAGTCGCTCATAAACTTACACTAAAAGAAAACTTTGTAGAATTGAAAAGATTTATAAAAGTTTGATTATTTTGCAGCCCATGATTGCAAGGATATGAGACACAGGCACTCACATACATTTGGCAGGAAAAGAATGGCACTTTGGCAATATATATATATATAAAAATTTAAATGCACATACTCAGCATTACCTGGTGGCCTAGTGGATAAGTCCACTGCCTCTGGCCAGGTGCAGTTCACATATATCCCTAGGACCAGGTTTTATGATCTGGGGTTCGAGGGTAGGGGACAAACAAGATGAACAACTGAAAAATAAAATGAATAAAGTACTTCTTTCTCCTCTCTCTTCCTGCCTATCTGCCTACTTGCCTTCATCCCTGCCTGTACCTTTCCCTTAAAAAATGCACATACTTTGTGATTCCATAATCCCGTGACTAGGAATTTACATTATAGGTATAAAGACACAAGTTTTCAAAGATCTTTATTTTAGGATCTCCATCACAGAATTGTTTAGAAAAACAAAAATCAGAAAATCCAAAACCTAACTATCCTTTAAACAATGTAAATGTTCATTAAGAGACGACTGGTTAAATAAATACGGTACATGTGCATGGTATAATATAAACTATCATTAAAAAGAAAGTGATATAGATAAATATCTGCACAGGGAAAGATGTCCACAGCTTGTTGTTATGGGGAAAGAAACAGTTTATAGAATACAGTAGTTATGAAAAAAATGTCTTTGTGTGTGTAGTTGGGGAAGTTTTTCTGTTCGAATAGAAATGGAAAATACTTAGAAGGATACGTGCATATTGTTCATAGTGATGACTTCTAGAGGGTTGGTTTTGAGAACGAGAACCTGGATGTTTTCCTTCACATGCTTATACACTTTTTAAATTCTTACAATTAACATGTATTACTTTTATTACAAAAACTCTAAAAAAACAAACGGATATAAAGAAGGGAGGTGATAACTTGGAAGCCACATACTTGAGTAATTTCATACCTCAGTTTGAGAGTTAATAAACAAAGGAATGGAGAAGGGAGAAAATTGCCTGGGTAGACAAAGCCCAAACTGTTCTAAACTGATTGTCTCTGTGGGGATTGAAGCCTTTCTGCTCAGGGACAGGGAAGGTGGGAGGATACAATCTACCTATCTGATGACAAGGAAATGAATTGGAGGCTTTCTAGAGGTCATTTTAGCCCTATTTTTTAATCCACAATTCTGACATTTATGATGGAGCTCATGATGGTGGCTACAGACATCACATCACTCCAGGTTGTCCTTCAATTGCTGGGGGGAGATTTAAACATTTTGCTCTCAGCTTCAAAGGTGTTTCTTATGGATGATCACCTCTGTTTGGAGCAAGAAATAAAGGTAATAGATTCACAGGAGAGCTATCATTGGAACCAACTTCCTCTTCCTTCTATGATTTTTCTTTTAAAGGTTCTTTAAGTGCCTTTTTCTTATCTAACTACCATCCTTCTCCCTCTATCACTAACTGACAGACAACAAGAAAATACTGATAGCAAGGTGAATCAGGATGGTTTCCTTCATTTAAGATGCTGGTCATCATGTGCTGACTACTTTCCCTTTACCAGTGACTGACATAACATACTTCTTAGAACAAAGAATAGCTTCTTGGTTGAGGTCATTTAATCCTTCCTGAGGTAACTAGGTTCCCAAATCCAGGATGGCCTTCACTAACATGGCTCTCCTCTGACTCAAGAGTCGTTCCACTGACAGAAAAAGTCAAGTCCCTTATCCTGTTTTGTCCAGTGGCCTCATTATCTCTCCAAGTACAAGGCTGGATTTATCAGTGACAATTCAGGATGTTTTGAGGGGTCATTAACCAACCTTCTTTCCTGAAACTATCAATTTTGTGACTATATTTTGAATTTTAGTCTCTCGGAATCAGGAGAAACTGTGATCAGGTGAGTGACATGATCAGATCCCTCTGTTTCTGCCTCTCCAGTTTCTGCCTATCTAAAAGCACAGATTTTGACTGTTGATATGTTTGCCTCCTCACCTCAATAAAGTTATTCAAAGGGATGTAATAACCAAAGAGATGCAGGAGACTGAAAGAGAGGATGAAGATGAAGATCATTACAAGGTTGCAAATTTAGATAATTATTAGGAGGATACTGGAAGGATAAAGTTTTCATTGCCCGAGATTAGATACAAATGGAACAGGAGAAGGATTTGGAGGATGAAATAAGGCTAGCATAGGATTAAGAATACAAACTGCTACCAGACTGTCTAGGTTTAAATCCTAGTAGATACACCTATTAGCTACATAAGCTTGGGAGCGTTATTTAACTTCTTTTTGTCTTGACAGCCCCATTTGTTAGAATGGGTAATAAATATTATACAGCATCACAGGATGGTTATGTCAAATAAAGTAAAATATATTATTTACTTAAAGTGATGCCTGGACCACAGGAAGTGTTAAACTAGGGTTGGATAGTTTTATTGTTAGACATACTGAATTTTAAATATTTGGGGTACATCTTGGTGGATATATCTAGCTGAGATTTGGAAAATATATTATGGAGCTCATAAAAAATAAAGGGAGAAGTGATAAAATACTGGCAGCACCACTACCAAAAGGGGAAAATAAGGATTCTGGAAGAGTCTAAGGTAGTGGTCAGAAAGAGGGGATGACCAAGAAGGCATGATATCATGGAACCCAAGAGAGTTGTCAACCAGTGAGATAAAAATGGGACACAGATACTAGACCTGTGTGTATAGGGTAGGGTTGGAGGATAGCAGGAAGGGATGACTTTTCAAAAAGTTCCCAACTATAAAGAGGCTCAACCAATGGCTATAAATTCATTCTCCTTTACTCCAGTTAGGACCTGAGGAAAAAATGGGAGGGTAGATTGATGTGTACAGGGACCTAACAGCTACTGTGTGTGATGAGATTCAAGACTTACCAGGCCCAGTGTCCTAATTGTGAGTCATGTATCTGGGGTCTTCTATCACGAGGCTAATCTTGAGAGAGTAATATGAACCCAAAGCATGGTTTGGATTACCAATTCTTCACTTCAGTATCCACTGCGAACAAGCTACCATCGTTCCCACTCCCCACATCATTGGTTATTCACCCTCTTCTGAATGATCAATGTGACAGATCCTTCTTTCTTCCTTTCTAGATAAAATCCTATTGCTTTTTCAAAATGCTGCCTCCCCTATCTTGAAACCTCTTTGTCTACTTATATCCAGAGTGGCTTCCACTAATTGTCCACATTATGCTTTTTGATCAATATAATGTACATTTCCTTGCACTGTTCTATTTCTATCTCAGACTCCTTGTTGGCATATGGAAAGGAGTCAATCAATACAGGGCAATGTTTGATATGCTAGGATGGAACAATTTGGGAGGAGATGGAGGGAGAACTTTGATTTGTACATTGATATCTCACACTTGAACTGACTTTGTGGTAAAAACCATAAACTGGAAGAATTAGTAGTTGTAACAGTGAGGAACTTGTCATGAAAAGGAGACAGAAAATGGCTTCTCTTAGGACAACTGTGCATGTGAAGTCAGTGAGGATCAGATGATATTACGCACAGATGAGATATGCCTGTGTAAGTAGAGAAAAAATAGATATGTCTTAACTGAACATGCATGTATAGGTTAGGGCTATATACAACCATGAGGACAAGTCTACAGAAAGGAACCCCTGAAAGGGCATAGGGGGAAGTAATGGCTAAAAACATTCATTTGTTATTATTTAGTGACTTGCATTTGATATTGCTTCACAATATGTCTCTTGGAAAGTATTATGCAGCTAGCTCTCCTTGTTTACTTGAGACCTCATTTAAATAATTAAATATTTTATTTCTCTCAAAGGTCTAAATATCATTGTCTTAAATCCTTTGTGTCCCTTGGAACTTAGAAGACTATGCTAAGTAAGAGGGGCATGGTTGGGTAAGCATGTCCATGTCACTTCTCCTCATAGATGATACATTCTTGAGGGCACTACCTGTATCTTTCAATTTTATTGTGAGGCATATGATCAGTAGTCAAAAATACTTAGAATATTGAATATAAAGGAATAGAATTAATCATTTACTGAAACTGTCATCATTGATCTGTTCAGACAGGCACAACTTATAGCTATTTTGTTTATTTAGCTTTGTTGTAAATGTAAATGTTACCACCTCTCATGATTCCTCAGAAACAGAGTGCAGTAATAGAAAGAGAGGCTTGGTAGATTGGAGGCATTTGTGTCAGATCAACTGAGTGACCTTGAACATGACACTTCAAACAAAATTCTCAACAATTTCCCTCTATGCATGAGGTAGGCTATGTCTACTGTAAGTCAGTATATATACATGAGGGGAGGTAACTCAGTTTATCAGTTTGACCGATATGAGGTCATGCAGTCATTTTGCTCTTTTTTTTTCTTCTTATAGGAAAGAAGCAGGCAGGAATGAAGGTAAGTGGGCATACAGGCAGGAAGAGAGAGGAAGAAGCTGCATTTGAAACATTCATTTAGTGCTCATTTTGGTTGTTCCCCCAGCTCCAGTTCACAAACCTGGGTCCTTGAGCTGTAAGCAGACTACACCAGAGTCCTGGACTTAATGCCTGAGTCACCAGGGCACATCAATTCTATCATTTCTTTCAATGAAGTAGCTAATTTATTCTCTTAACTTTGTTGACAGAAGTGACTTTTTTTTTAACTAGAACTTTGACAATGCGATGGAAATCAAAGAGAATCATGAACTTAAAACTGTTACTCAGATTATTCTAGAAATACATACCTACTCATATTTGGCAATTCAAGCAATAAAGAGTTAATAATATTAATACACTTTTTTATTAATGCTAATGATGTGAGTATCACATATTGAATGCTATTTGCCACAAATTATGCCAAATGTTAACAAGTTATCCTCACAACAATCTAAGCTGATGATAATATCATTAATCCCATTATACAGATGAGAAAACATGCTCAAATAGGGTAAAGGACTTACCTGAGGTCTATACTCTTAGCTGCTATGTGGTGCGAATGTTTAATACATTAAACAATGAATGAGAGTAACCAGCAGGTGATATCAGTATTAGCCACCATTTACTGAGTATTTATTTAGAGTATGTCAGGCACTATTTGAAGTAATATAAATGAATTATTTCATTTAATTCTCCCTATAACTCTGTGAAGTAGATTCTGTTATCATTCCCATTTATAGGTGAAGAAACTGAGGTACAGAGACATTAAGTGACTTGTCTAAGGAAACATATAATAAGTGACTGACTCCAAAGGCTTTGTTCTTTCTATTGCTCCAGGCTTTCTATAAATAACAGGGTAACTTTTGCTATTCTCTGCTTTACTTTTTGCTCTCATAGTGAGTATTTGAGATTTATAGGCTAAACTCTTTATGTCCACTCCCTGAGTGCCAGTCACCTTTACCTGGGTCCTCAGATCCCCCTCCACACTGTGTAATCACTCCCTGAGACCAAGGGTCAGATAAGACAGAGTAAATGGAGCGTCTTGTTTCAGATTTTCTACAACCTCAACACAAACACTTATCAGTGTTGTTGAGACTTAATCTTGCTAGCTCATCTGTGAGACCAATTTTAATTTGGAGCCATCTGCCACAGACAAATGAGTAATTATGGCAGCACCCAGAGGGGCGGGCCATGGGGAGAAGGTTGGCTTAGCCTCTTTTCCGCCTGCCTGCATTGACGCAAGTGACCAAGAAAGAAAATTACTTGGGTGTGCTGCTGGTGCAGAGTTCAGCAGCTCTACTGCCCTGCTGCTCAAATCCTTAGACTCCAGTGAATGAGGTGGGATGACCTGAGGCCATGTAAATTGCCTGGCAGCAGAAGGGAGACCTTTGCTATCAAGACCAGGCAGAAGGAGGGGATTTATGAACTGGGCCAGCTTGCTCACCAGCCTCCTTCTCAGTGTAGTGGCCTTGTGATGAGTGAGTGCCAGTTGCCAGCTGGTCTCGCCACACAGGACATAACAGGAGAAGTCAAGTTGATGGAGTTAAGCTGAAAGTATTAGTCAGTGATGTTTGTCAAGAATTTTTTAAAAAGCCTTTTTTTCCCAAGGACTTTTCCATGCTTTGATCTTATTTTATCCTCACAAGTCCCTAGATTAGGTAGAAGTAGGTCTCATTAGTGTCACTGTACAGATGACGAAATTGAACTGTAGGGTCATCCTGTAACTGGACATGTGTAAAAGACCTTGCAGCTTCCCCAAGGTCATCTTGTTAGTTACAAGTTGGCTCACATACTCCAAACTCTGAATTAGAGCCTGTTACTCAGTCTTTTATCCCAAAATTTTCCCAGCTATATTTGCTTCTCAGGGGTCAAGGAGGTATAAGAGGTATATGAGAAAGGAGGGGTTAAGGGAGGGGGAGAGGAAAAGGGAGGGAGAGAGGAGGAGGAGGAGGAGGAGAAGGAGAAGACAACAAGAGGGGCTTTGGACCTGACCAGCACCTAAACCATGGCAGCTCTGCTTGGGTCTGTTTGGCTGTTTTACATCCTGGCAGGACTTCATTTAATGAAAGCCTCTGCTGCTGGAAATGTTTGAAAACCTATTGTCTAGATTAGTATTTCTTATGGAATATAGTGGACTTAGTTTTAAACCCCTCTCCCCCAAAGATATATTCAAGTCTTAACCCTCAGTAATTGAGCAGATGACTTTAAGGGTCATTGCGGATGTAATCAAGTTAAAATGAGGTCATTCAGGTCCCCTGATAGAGTAGCAGTGAGGTTAATCACCACCAAAGGAGCACTGGGTTTGAGTACCAGGCCGAGGGGAAACAACCACTGTGAACGACTAAATAAAAACCAAAGTGCTTCCTCCTCTCTTCCTGTCTGCCTGCCTACATGTCGTAATTACTGCTTGCACTTTTCCTTAAAAATAAAAAAAACAAAGATCATTCTGGATGAGGGTGGGCCATATGTCAAAGGACTGGTGTCTTTATAAGAAAAAAAAGATAGAGAATTAGACATAGATACACAGAAAAATGACATAAGGGAGAACTCCATGTGATGAATGAGGCAGAAATTGGAGCAATGCAATTAGTCACTGCAGGGAACACATTCTCTTTAGGACCTCCAGAAGAACCCAACCAGCCCAGACCTTCATTTTTAACTTCTGGCCTCCTGAGGCAGGAGAGAATACATTTCTTCAGCTTTAACCCCCCCCCCCCCCCAGTTTGTGGTACTTTGTTATGCAACCCTAGGAAAAGAATACAGACAGTTGCATAGACCTCTTAACTGAAAAACAGGTGTGGTCAGCTTTTAAATTGCTGATTCCAGGACGAAACCCTAAATTTTGATTTTGCAGGTATACAGTGGGGCTCAGAAATCTGCATTTTGAAAAGTTCTCCATCTGTACAATAATTGCTCTTCAGTTGGTTTTGAGCATATACAGATATCTGGAAGACTCCTCTCTGAATTTTCTATTCCTTCTGCTGCTGCTCCCTGTTGATTTCTAAAGTCAGAGGGCTGAAGGGATTAAGCTTGCTAGACATTGGATCTTCTGTCATTCAAAACTTCTGATTTCTGAGAATAATTTGAGTCTTTACCCCAAGGAATTACAAATCCCCTGGGGTTGCTAAAATCTGCTCCCTAGGAAATAGGTCATTGTGATTAGGGAATGGATAGTCAAGAAGGTCAGATTTTTAGAAAACCACAGAGGCATGCGAGCACACACACACACACACACACACACACACACACAGACATAAGAAGACAGAAGAGTAACACTAGACATACACACATATACATATAGTCCCACTTATTGTCTGATGCAGGAAATTGTGATAAAGCATCATCATTCTTCCTTTAAGATTTGATTACTATTAAGACTGCAGATCTCCATGCGATTACTGATACTTGAAGCCAGAGTCTTATCATTTATGCCCAGCCTCTAATCTTCACCTGAGGGCAGTTCTGATCTTTACTGATGGCAGTTAGACTAGACAAGGGAGACAAGCATAATGGGCTAGGGTAAGGATGGAGCAGAGGGAATCTTACTGCCATTGGAGGCCAAACAACTTGCCCAGTAAAACCAAGGAGGACACTAATAAATCCACTCAAGATGGATGCAGCTGCATCCAATCTTTTGGAGAGATGGGGCAGATTCTCTGCTGAAACAAAGGTCTGGATTCTCTGTGGGAAGACAGCCTTCCTGAGAATAGCCGACCCAGCTGGACCCAAAGTGCTTCTAGAGGCCTGTGCTTGCTCACACCCCTGATTGCTCCCAGGTAAAAAATCTTGTTTCTATCTTCCAGAAAGGCAGAGCTCTAGCACTGTGAAAGCCTGTTGTTATAGTTACTGACATTTGACTTACCAGAGCAATTGTGAGAGCCATGGAAGAAAATGAAATTTAACAGAGGCTAGTGATGAGGGTTGAAGAGAGAGAGGAGAAAGGGAAGAGAAAGCTACGGAAGAGTGAATTGGGGACAGAATTGGTGGATTTGTGGGTTTGTACATGAAGTATGATATTTGAGTATTGACAAAGAGCATCAGTGTGCCTGAAAAGATCTTGGTAAAAAAGCCTGTCACAAATAACTTCACTCAGGTTCCATATATCTTACATCTCACCATAAGTGGTTCATTCCTGTGGGTCAAAAACTGACTTTATCCAAGAGATGTCATGGCTTAAATTGCACTTTAAAGTTTATCTAGAGTTTTCCTCAGTGTTTGTCAAAGCACCAAATAAGGATGGGTGAAATAGGGGCCATCAAATAATAATAATTCTATAGGACTGGTTTTGCTTGCTAGCCCCATCTTTGGAAATTCTCCTGTGTTCTCCTCTCCCTCAACACAGTTATTAATCTAAATAGGATTGAATATAGGGGATTGATGTCTTGTTCAATCAGCTAGCTATGTGCTTTTTTTGGAGATACACTTAACTCCTTTATGTTCATCAGCTACAATTTATATATCACCCATTATATACTAGGCACTGGGTTAGGTGCTGATGGGTAAAGCATGGAAATAGTTGGACATTAGATTATGATTCACATAAGAAATAATATAGTTAGAATAGATTAGGCATTTACACAAGTAAGGTTGACCAATAATACAAAGTGGCGGATGACTGTTGTCAAGTGTAGAATAGAGCCAATGGCTACATAATGTTAGAGGAGGGAAAGATTATCAAGGAGTATGATAGCTGGATCAGTCTTACTTCCCATTAGCCTATCAAGTCACTCAGGAACCTACCAGGGTTCTAGGGAAATGGGAGCACAGAACAAATCAGTTTTATGGTTGGTTATAGTATTATGAACTGAGTAGGGAACATGCTCTACTTTTCTATGCATGCAAATCCTGTAGGCCTGTCTTTTCTAGAAAACTCATCCATCTTTCCCTGAACTATTGTCTCAGAACTACTATGCTGGGAGTCCTAAGATTATTCAGAATGTCAAGAAAACAGTATAGCCCAGTGATTAAGTGGGTAGGTTTAGGAGCAAGGCTGCCTATGCTTGAATGTTGGCTCTGATATTTATTGTGATCTTGAACAATTGATTTAACCATTTTGCAACTCAATTTTTCTCATTGGTTGAATGGGGTTGGTAATAACAACGTGTACTTAAAAGAGCTATGGGAGGGTTGCATAAGGTAAGTTGTATAAGATAACTAGCATAGTTTCATTCTATTTATTCATAAAACAAATATTTATTGAGTACCTGAGATGTCACAGGCACTTTTATAGTGCTGGCATATAGGCTGAAGAAGATAGACAAGGCCTTTCTCTCTCAGCATTGTACAAAATGCTGATGGGGAAGGGAGTGGGGAGAACAGGGAGTCAGTCCCTTTACTCAGGAATTTTTAATATATTGTCTTGCTCTCTGCTCTATCGATTCCCATTTATACTCTGTGTGTTAGCAATTAACTTACTTTCATTCCCTTTTGTTAATTAGTCAAGTATTAAAGTTATAAACTCAGTTTTAAACCCAGTTTTAGCCATATCCCATAGGATGTGTTTTTATTAAAAAAATTTTCTAAGAACTTTGCAATTCTGATTTTGATTCATACTATTTCTGCTTTGGAGAATGTGTTGAGGTACTCCATGTTTTATGACTCTATATTTTCTTTGTCACTACTATGTGCCTAGTGCTACATAGTAAAGAGAGTCAGTGAAGAGAGCTATCTGACTTGAGGGGGCTTTAGAAGGGTCTAGAGGGAGACAGAACTGGAAAAGGCCATAATGAAGGTTGTTTACTGCTAAGCTCTGGGGGTGGTATCTATTCTAATGAATGAGAAGACATTGTGTTCACTGAAAGAATGGACAGGAATGACAAGATTGTTATGTTATTTGAGGCAGATTAAATTAGCATCTTTATCAGGATGAATTGAGAGAAGGGAAGAGACTAGAGGTAGGGAATCCAGTTGGAAAATTCTCACTAGTCTAGGACAGTGGATCTCAAACCTGACCATGCTTCAAAATCCCCTGTCAGGTACTTAAGACTCTTTGCTGGGCCCCACCTTCAGAATTTCTGATTCAGTGCATCTGTGGTGAGATCTGAGAATTTGCTTTTCTAACACATACCTGCCCCCTCCATATGCCCACCATGATGCTGGAACTGCTGGTCTTGGGACCACATTTTGTGAAGCTTTCTTCTAAGACAGAAATAATGAGAACAGAGACAGAGTTGTAAGAGCTAAATAAGAAAGAAATTCTGGAAAAGATGTTGGGAACTAAGAAACCACAGGGGTTGGGGGTTGGACATTCAAGGAAGAAATGACACAAAGATGATTCCAGAGTACTAAACCCAGGTGCTCCAGAGGATAGGAGAATCACAGAGGCAAAACACTGAATATGTAGGAAGGAATGCAGTCACATGTCAGGTACTGGGAAACTACAGGAGACCTATATGCATCTACATTTGTATTGTGGCATGTAAGTTTTAAGGTTTACTGTCCTGTATTTAGGAGAGATGTTGGGAAGAAGGCCCTGGTCTGTGTTTGGTCTCTCCTTTTCTAGAATGTAACCTTTCAGTAGAGGAAGAAATTGAGAATAGCAATGAATATGGACAAAAGAAATAGATTTAATTTTCTGGAAACAACATACTTTGGGATTGTTGAAAATTGAATATATATGGGCAAACAATAATAAGGAAAAGGCAAATGTACAACTAAGAGTAGACCATGCAGGGTAGTTCTAGTACATGACCTGAGATCACTGATGCTATTTCTGAGAGAGAAGGTTGCCATGATGGCGTTTATCACCTCTGGTCTCTAGAACCTTCCCTCATTTTAAAACTTCTTCCCCCAGAGCCATGTTGTCCCTGGATATTTCCCAGCCCTAGTGGTTTCTCTTACCTGCTTTTCTCCACTGGGTCTCCTGTAGCTGAGCAGAAGCTCCACAGCGCCCACCACTTCTTTGCGGATTGCATAGAGCAGTGCATCCCCTACATACACGCTGTGGTTCAGTAGCAGCTCCATGATCTCCAAGTTCTCATTCTCAATGGCAATGAGCAGGGCACTCCGGCCCAGAGGATCCATGCAGTTGATATTGACATTATAGTAAATCTCAGCCTCCTGCAGCGCCTGCTTCACAGTGGCATAGTCTCCCTTCTCCACTGCATTGAGGAAGGCCTTCTCTTCTGCAGAGAGCTCCGTCTCAGCCCTTACAATTTGCAAGGGGATGCGGTCTCTGTAGGGTGAGTAGTTGACCTTTTTGTAGTACAGTTGGGCCATCGTTCATAGCAGTTTGGAAATCTGAGTGTGGAAAGAGAGGGAGATCAAAATTATTCTTAGATACCTGAAAGTTTCAAATATGGAGGCAGCCTGGCTAATGGGTTGGAAAATCCCAAACTGTTTCTCCTCTTGCAAAGGGGTGGAGCATACAAAGCCCAGGTTTTCATGTCTGAAAGACCTGGGTTCAAGTCTTGACTTTGTTAACTCTGTGACTTTGGACAACTTATTCAAGTCCTCTGTACTTGCTTTTATAATAACTAAGGTTATCATTATTAATACTAATAATAGCAGTTATTTAGTGACTGCTTATTGTACACCAGGCCCTGTGCTAAAGAATAATTCCTACCTCATAAAGCTATTGTGTGAGATAAATGAGAAGATATATTTCCAAAGAAATTGGCATAGGGCAAACCACCTGAGGCATGGCACAAGCTAGCTCCTGACTTCCCGTCTGGAGCCTGAAAACATTCGTGATAATTCTGGTTGGTGATGAAAAGTTGCTGCTAATCTTTGGCCAATTTCCTTTGGACCCTGGACCTGTGGGTTGGTGCTAATTTTCGGTGTTGCATTTGTAGATGCCCTAGATGCGGATTCAGTGCTAACTGAAGCCCTGCTTCATGCTGCTGCTCGCTGGGGAAGCAAACTTGCCTCCAATAAGCCAAAGCTAGTGGCAAAGAGAGAGCCATGCACCCCCTCTGCCCATCCACAATTTTCTTCTACAGAGTGTGTTATATTTAATTCTGAGAAGTGGATGGTCTGCTTTATATGCACGACATTGAAAGCCCGATTGCATTTAATAGGATTGATTTTAAAGTAAAACCTCTTATTGAGCTCCAACAATGTGCTTAAACCTTTTCTGAGAGATCAGAAAAATAGAAAATCTTTGTCTTCAATGGAATAGAATGAATCATAGTCTAGAGTTTTTGCCTTGTAGTTTCCAGATCAAATTTATGCACATTCCTCACTTGATTCTTTGTACTAGCCCTGCAAGAAAATAATAATTATCCTCCCCGGAGGGGCAGGGGGAGATGAGACTCAGAGCCAGTAGGTATTTTTCTCCCCTTTCTCTCTCATATCTGGGACCTTCAGGACCCTCTTAAGGCTATTTGGATGGACTCGCTTAAGTAACTTTCATTATCAGACTGTTTCACCAGCAAAAGGTAATGTAGCTGTGATACAGTTCCTCTTGTTTTATCTCCTGCAGGTAAGGAAGATGAAGACAAGAAGCTTCCACAAACATTTGCCTCCTTTTTCAGGTAATTAAATCCCTGACTTGGCAGAAGGAGACGCATATTAGACCAAGTGACATTAGGGATTCATGTACTTGTGATCTTCTGGGAAGTTAGCATTTGAAGGTAAACGTTGCCTTTAGCCCAAGGCAGTCCCCAATGTAAATCTGTCTCAGGATCCAAATCCCAGGAGATCAGGGTGCTGTTTGGCTGTCTTCAGAAGCACTCTTATTTTCCTGTGCTACTTTCAAGCAACTCAGCAGGGCCTAAAGGAAAGTGGCACTTAGAGTAAGCATTTGTCACTAAACAGAAAATGACTTCAATAATACTAATTGTAGACTGCTTCCCTGCCTTCCCTCTTCCATTTTAAACAAAAGGGAGGAGGAAGAAGAGATAGTGTGTCCTAACGAAGAGAGACTCAGCAACCCAGCTCAGTTTATTTAGTTAACCAATATGAACACAGTGTGTGCCTAGCACAGTTCTAGCCACTTTTAGAGAGTATGAAAGAACAGGACCCTGTCTTTCACCTGGATCACTCAACAGCCTTACAAATGATCATCTGGGCTCTGGTTCTCTTTTTTCAGTTCAATCTTACACACCACCTCCATGTTATACTATAAAATATACTCCTTCCTACTGAGTATCCTACTGCTCTTGCGATGAAATCAACACTTCTTTGTAAAGTCGACCAGGTTTTGGCTTGTGTTTCCTTTCCTACCTCATCTGAAGCCCCTGTCCCCTCCATCCACTGTTCTTTAGCCTCGTGGAGCTTCTTTCAATTCTTCCAACATTGCAAGCCTTTTCCTACATCAAGACCTTTGATCCTTGACTGTAACGGGAATCTCCAACTTTTTTCACCTTTTAACTCTCGACAAAATGTCACCTCCTCAGAGCAGCCTTCACTAACCATCCTCTCTAAAGTAAGTTCTTTATATTCTCTCCATTGTACGTTTTTTCTGTTCATGCTTACCATGATTTATAGTTGCATATTTCTTTGTTCTACTGAGTAATTGTTCTGTGCTGTCCAATAAGCTTTAAGGTTCAAGCACAAGAATTGCATTCATTCAGTTTTTCTAGCACTTTCATCTAGTCAAGGTTTCTCACAGTCTGGATACTGGCTATGTTTTTGATGACTGAATGAGGAAACTTTCCATGATATCCTCTCATTTCTCTCCATCCCACCCTAGATTGTAGACATAATGAGCCATGTTCTCTGAGTTGCCTTTTTTTATGACTATGACTTTGCACATGGCTTCATTCCCCTCTTTCCACATCACTGCTCCTTCTTGGCTCTAGCACCTTGTTCAGAGGGCCCCCGCTATAGAAAGATCTGCAACCATTGTAATAAGACACAGCTGTGAGGGGAACCAAAGCAAAATGCATCCCATGGAACGCTGAGAACAAAGAAAAAAATCTCAGTTCCCTATCATGTGCCAGGCATGACAGGAGTTGGTATAATAAAATAATGACTATAGTTTTGAATACTTAATATGCCCCAGGCACTGTGCCAGCTACTGGGGCAGCATTATTACTACCACTGCTTCTAACAGTAATACAAGCAGTGGCATTCATGAAACTCTCACTGTGTGCTAGATGTATGGTTTATAACAGTGAAGAAAGAAGACAGTAAAAGTACCATAATTCGAGGCTTAAAGTAAGTATTATTGGATGATACATAGTCAATTTGGAGTCTAGTTTCACTTTTCATCTCTTGCACTTGAAATTAATCTGGTCTATTGCATTTCTAGTGGGCTGTGTTATGAAAAGCCTCATAGTATTCCCCTGTGGAGAAAAATATCACCTCCAGAGGTTTGCCTGAAATCATACTCTTTATAGTCACTCCTTTGCTTTAAAGTACTACATCCTTAAAACTACCCCTGGAAGGAATAATAAATCACATGGCTAACAAATACTAACCCCTACATGAATTCCTTGATTAGGAAAGTTACTATGGTCTTGGGGGTAAAGAGATGTGTACGTAGAAGGATAGAAAAGATGTGACAATGGAGGGCAAAGGAAAAAGCCTGGCAATCTCTAATGAATACATGCCCACCTTTAGACTACACATTGAGGATGATGTTAAATGAGTAACTTGCATTGTCTGTTGAGATGTAGGCTAATATAGATATCTAGAGACTTGCCTTGTGCCCTGCGTTCTTCCAATTCCCACAGTTGGCACCACTTGACCCCCACTTAGAACTTTAGCCTCAGCCTCGCTCCAGCCTCTTAGACTAATCCTTTCTCCAGATGCTTAGTGTTAGTCCTACTCTGCCATTGTTTTTGAACTAACTCACCATAATGAAGTTTCTGGAATCTCTCGAGGATGTATTATTGGGAATGTTTCTTCCCATCACCGTTTATGCTTATACTTGGCAGATTGCACTCATCTGAAACTAACCTAAGCCAAGAGATGAAACTGACTTTCCCATCATTATACACTAGACTGGAAGTATATTTTTTACTGGACAAAATGAAATCAGTCAGCACTTCAGGACATCCTATAAGTGAAACCCACTCCCAATGTAGTTCTCTAAGCAGGAAACCTTATGAGTGGTCTAACAGGCTGCCTCAGGGGGCTTATCATGTTCTCTCTTTTCTGTGCTGCTAACCAGAGGAGTTTGTCTAATGTGATCTGTGACATTTGTGGGTTTAAATTATGTGATTTAAAGAGCTAAATCAACGAGCTGGGCAGAAGGCCAGGGAACAAAATGGTCATGCCAAATCTCAGCCCAGATTACTGCCCAGCACAGGACTTTTGTCTGTGAAGAGGAAAGCCTAGCTCTCCATCTAACCAAATAGTGCCTTTGGAGGGGCATAGTATCTGTGTGTAGCTTGCATTTGAGTCTTTCTAAGGCAAGTAGATTTAATCCTATAAACGTGCATAATCTCAGGTTCAAATTGTGGATAAACTAACACAATTCTATGACTATGTACCAATTACTGTTATAGAAGCCGTTAATAATAGCTGAGTGCATACCTCTTCTAGAGAAAAATTGCATTTGAACAAGAACCTTGAATGTGCAATCCGAAGAATGCCTAAGGTGGACATTTTATGTACACACAGATACAGGGATGGGCGAGAGAGGAAGATCTGCACATGCTTGTGCACATGTACATACATTTGGTGGGGCATTGATCTGAAGAGCATTTTTCTCCTCTCAGAGTACTACTTTGAATATATTCTGATTTTAATTAGTATCACTAATCTTTCCTGTATCACTAATCTTTCCCAGAAAGGTCCAGATCTTCAACTTCCTGCAGAAGAACCTCAGAGATCATCTAGAAGAACCACCCCCCTTCCCAATGAAAAAGTCCTCTTGATAATATCCTTTGTTAAGTGATTGTTCAGTTAATGAGTACCTACACAGGTGGTAAACTCCCCACTTTTGCACCTGCATGATGACTACTGACTTTCAGCCAATATTTCTCAATGTTCATCTGACATCACTTATCTTTAACTTCTATTCCACCACCATTGCTATATTCTCTAGAGCAGCACTGAGCACAGATCGACTTTCTTCCACATGACACCCCTTCAAATGTCTGATTTCAGCTCTCTTGTCTCTCTCGTCTGTCTCCCCTTCTCTAGAATTAACGTTCTTATTCTCCAGATTTCTAAGTATCCCACTGGTCTCCTTCTAGATACACTATGCTTCATTTTTCTTAAATTATGATGCTCAGAAATAAACGCAGTGCTCTAGAATGCTCAGGTCAGCACACATTAAACTGCAGCATTTTTCTTCAATCCGTTCATTCAGAAATGCTTTGTTGCACCTAATATCTTGTTTCAGAAGGCACTTTATCTTGTAGAGTCAGGTGTTTGAGGCACTACGGTGTTTTCATTTCTGTCAAGCTTCTGAATTAAATTACTTAATTTTTTTATAAAGAATAAATTGGCATTTATTATGTGTCAGATATTATGTGTATTAAATGCTTTACATATATTATTTAAATTATTCCTCACTTTCATGCAGTTACTCTTAATATTCCCTACCTTACAGAAAAGGAATCCAAGGTACACAGATGTGAAGAAAATTGGTTAAGTTCACACAGTTAGTACATGGTGAACATGGGATTAGAGTCAAGATTATGACTCCAAAGTCCATATCCTTTTTTAAAATCAATTTTGAAATTTATGTTTTAATTTATTCGCATTACTATATAAGTTCAGGAGAATAGATTCAAAATTCTGTCACTGTGTATATTATACCACATCCTCCACCGGAGTTCTAGTGCCTGTCACTACTATTATTTTAACTCTTTCAACTTCAGGTAACCCCCCCACTCCCCAAACCCTCCCCTCTGATAACCATGGCAAATGCTGTCTTGCGTCTTGTGAGTTTCCTTAGTTTTTAAGTTTCATTTCTTCATATTCCACATATGAATGAGTCTTAACTACTTCAGTGAAGATAGGTTCTTTTGTTTGCTCCATAATGCCTACAATAGTTGTGTGAATAGTATCCAGTGTTTCAGTTCAATAAATAATTGTTATGCATCCAACTATTTGTCAGTCCCAAAGCACTTGGTAGTAGGAAATACAAATATACATATATGAATGACATATGTATGTACAGATACATGCATACCTATAACTTACATATATATGCATGCCCTTGCTGTCAAGCAACTCCCAGTCCAGAGGGAGAGACAAAAATGAAAATTAGTTAAGAGAACAACAGGGTGACAAGGTTTCTAATCCTTAGTATGAACAGAAAAGAGGGAGTGTTCAACTCTACTCAACTTGGGGGGTAAGTGAAAGCAAAACAGAAAGTACACTTGAGCTGTGCCCTGAAGATTTGGGGATTTTCTAGATAGCAATGTAGGCATGGTTATTCTAGATGATGGACAGAGCATCTGCTGAGGGGTTAGTATAAAAACAGCATGGTATTTTAAGAAAATATTGTGTTTTTTCTGTTCTTTGAACCTACTAATCATGTGACCATCATGAGAATCTTTGCACATGTGGTTCACTGCCTTTAATTCTCTTCTTCTCTATAATAGATCTTCATGTTTACCCTCTTACAGTGTATTTCAGATTAAGTATTCTTTGTTCAATGAAGCCTTCTAAGATCATCATTTCTAAAGCCCCTTATATGAAACTCTATTTCATTATTCTGATATGATTCTCTATAAGAAGCTACCACTATTTTAAATGACAATATTCTTATTTATTATTTTGGCATCTAGGTCTACCAACTAAACCAGATGCCTTATAATAACAAAATGCTTATCTCAATAGATATGTGTTGAATCACTGCATGAAATAGTGGTGAGGGTAGAGTTGTGGGAATGTCAGCAGAGACCTCTTTTGTTTGTACATTTTACCTCCCTCCCTTTATGCAATCACATGCTCAGGACAAAAGCCCCTCCTTCACCTCAGGAAAAGTGCTTTAATTAATCTAAGACCAAATTAATATGGGCAATTCCATTTATTTTGTGGTTGATCTAGATTTGAGCATTCATACAATTCTGGTCATTGAGATGTGCTGGAGGACTTGCAGGAATTTTTTTTTCTTCAAATGAGTTGGAAAATCACAAATATTTCTCTTTTTGACTCTGAATGTTGTCATTTGCATGTGACACCAAAGACTTTGGTAGCCATTTTGGTATTATGGTGACAGTCAACCTAAGAGATGAAGACTACATGAAGAGGATGGCATAAATTGAGTCCTTTATGACATCTTCGAGTTATTGAATCAACCAGGCTATAACTCCTCAACATCTAGACTTCTAGTTTTGCAAGATAACTCTCTTTTTATTAACCCACCTTTAGGTACTTTTTTATGTTTCAAGAAGCTGAAATGTCCTAAGTGAAAACGCTTTCTGGAAAATTACCAAAATGAAGCCACAAATAAACAGAAAACCGAAATAGATTAATAATCGTGGAGAAAATTTAAATAGTTTGAAATATCTACCAATTAAATCGCTCATCTCAGGTGGCTTCACAGCTGTATATAGAACTTTGAAAAAGTACAGATGGTTCTCTTGATTTAACCATATTTCAGATTATATAAAAAGAAAGTATGCTTCCCAATTAATTCCACAGAGCTAGCATAATGTAAGTGCCAAACTCTGATACAGATAACCCGAAATTGAAACTATAGTCCATTTACAACTATGAAAATATATCAAAAGTTCTCAATAAAATATTATCAAATTAAAACCAGTCATATATTTGAAGAATAACATATCATGACTAAGTAGTATTTATCCTAGAAATGCAAGCATGTTCGATATGAGGATTATTTCCTTGCAATTTAGTATTCAATATATACTAATTACTTAAAAGAAAGAAAACATGACCCATCTATTGAAAATAGATAAAAAAAAATTGATATAGCTCAGCAAGTATTTCTTTAAAAAATCAAAATAAAATTGGAAAGGAAGCAAACTATCTAGGCATAAAAGACTACCTCAAATCTATAATAAATATAATACATTGTGAAATAGTAGATCCACTGACATTAGAATTAAGAACTAGATAAGGATGCTATTATTGCCTCTATTATTCAAATTTTAAGATTCTGAGTAATCTAATAAGAGGCTCTCAAAATATGGTAAAAACTTGAACAAGAGATAAAATTGTCTTTATATGAACAAATATTGCTGTATGATAGAAAACACAAGACACTTAAAAATTCTGTTAGAACTAATAGGAGACTTTGGCACAGTGACAGAATGCAAGAAAAATCTACGAGTATTAGTAGCTTTTAGAAAATTTATACCAGTAATCATCATCACTTAGAAACTGAAAAACATTCAGTGCACAATAGTTACATCTTAATATTCTCAACAAGAAATTAACCCAGAAAGTAGTAGGATACATATAAAAGATGCTATTGAAGGGTATAAAGTAAGACCAAAGAGAATATGGAAGTGCATTATGTTTCTGAATAGAAAGACTCAATGTAATACAATACAATTTTATCCCAAATTAATAAGCAAGTTACAAAAAGCATACCATTTGGATTTTATATGGAGCTGGACGAGAACTTAAAGTTTAAATGGGAATATAAATGTGTAAAAGCTTATGCGAAAGCTTTGATTTAAAAAAGAACATCAAAAATAGTAGAGTAGGGAATTTCAAAAACCCATCCTTCCACTAATGCAATGACTAACTTAGCAAAGGCCATCATAATCAATTTCTTCTGAATTCTAGAATCCAATAAAAACTTGCGATAATCAGAGTAGTGCTTAATGGATAAAGAAGCTGATAAAATCTGGTAAGAGAGTTTTGTGGCTTTTTTACTGAACTGCCTGTTATTCTCCACTCCTTAGATTAAAAATAGCCATGGGGGGAAGTGACCCACATACCTAGTGTGACTAGGTGATGCTATAACAAGCAATATATAGCATCCGCAGGAGTGTTTACATCAATACAATTGAAAAATATATCAATTGAAACTATCCAGCCTGAGGATAATTCCATTCCTCTGAAATGTGTGAGACACTATTAAGTGTACCAACAGACATATAATGGGAGTCCCAGAAGGAGAGGAGAAAAAGTGACAGACAGTATATTTGAAGAAATAATGGCCAGAAACTTTGAATACTTGATGAAATACATTAAATACATTAAATTCAATAAGCTCCAAGAAAGATAAAGCTCAAAGATATTTCATAGTGAGATGCATGATAACAAACTGTCGATAGGCAAAGAGGGAGAAGCTTCAAAACAGGGAGAGAAGTAATTTGGCAGATACAAGTGATTCTCAATAAAATTAGCTGCCAATTTCTCTTCAAGAAACTGTGGAGACCAGAAGGCAGTGGGAATATATATTTAAAGTGTGGAAAGAACAAAACTTCTCAACCAAAATTTTATATCCCATGAAACTATCCTTCAAAAAAGAAATCAGGGAAATTAGGGAGGAAAGTTCTACCTAGAATGGAAGAGTCTAGATCTCCACTGTTCAGCATAGTAGTTGGTAATGTATGTGGCTACATGTGGTTATTTACATTTAAACTAATTTAAATGAAATAAAAAATTTAAATTCATTTTTTTACTTTTTGCAAGTACATTGCAAGCATTAAATAACCACAGGTGACTCACAGCTACCATGTTGAATGGCATAGATGTAGAAAATGTTCATCATTACAGAAAATTCTCTTGGGTATTGCTGGATAACCGAAATGTCTCTTCCACCTTTAAAATGTCTATAATATAGATGGCTCTTCCAAATTTAGAGTAGAAAAATATACAGTATCTTTGTTAAAATGTGTTACTTCATTTGCATAATACATTTTCATGGTTATGGGCATGTAGTTTTCTAATTTTTGTAAGGTCTTCAGCTTTTATTCACATATCTCTGATGTCCAAGGGAGACATGTAGAACCACTGGCATCTGGATTAAATAAATGCTTTTCACTTTCACTGGAGTGAAGACATGAACAAAAAATATATATTTGTTTCCCTAAAGTCATTCAGCTGCATGGGGGAGTTTAAATCTGTTGCTCAACACTCATTATCACTTTGTCTGCATGATGTTCCTTAAAGCAGTCAAGGGAAAGGCAGAATGGGATGACACTGATTACAGCAAATAATAGGCAGTGTAATTGGTTAAAAGTCTTACATCTGATTAGTAGTTGTGGGGCTGGCTTTCATCCCAGATCCCACAGGCTATGAGAAATGAGTGTCTGCCTCATTTCTGTTACCCCTTCACTTTGGAATCTAAAATGGCAATGTTCACATCTAAGCTTTTTGTCTAAAGCCTTCCAATGGGACAGAAGGTTTTCTTTAAAAAGAAATTGTATGTTTACAATTAGGGAATCTGTGTAAAGGGTACACAGGATTTCTTTGTATCTTTCTTGCAGCCTTTTTGTATGTCTGAAATTGAATTTCAAAAAAATTACTTAAACAATTCATGAATACATTCTCATAAAAAGTCAACCAATATGTTTTAAAGTAATCTTTCCAATTTTTCCCAAGCATATTTAAATGAGAGCATCCTGTGTGAATATTTTTGTACTGTTTTATTCACTTAATATTTTTAAGAATTTCTGATGCATTATCTATAATAATCATCTATGTATATCCTACCCTTTCCACAACCAATTTCCTTTGTGAAAAACTGACTCTTAGATGAGGCTGAGAGATTGTGTTTCATACCACAATATATTAAAATACCATGTTAAATGGTTATATAATATTTCATTAGTACAGGTCAGGTTTATTATACTATACTAGCTGGTCTCCAGTTTACAGATACTCAGTTTCATCTGTGATAAATATTTTTCTATATAAATATTTAAAATAATATTAAATGTTATTTTCTCAGTATAAATTCCCAGAATTGAAATTCTTGGGTCTAAAACCAAGGCATTTCTAAAGAAATATACTCTTGAACTTCATTCCAAAATTGTTTTATTAATTTACCAACAGTAGCTTCTAAAGGGAAACAAGACATCAGAAAGTCTAGGAAACAGAAATGGACCTTAGTTTTCTCATGTCAAATGTCTAATTGATTTAGTCCTTCTCTATTGTATATTTTATAAAAAATGGGTAATGTATTATGAATGAGGTACATTTGGGATGTTACAACAGATGACACTTAAGGATGGGAGAAAGGCTGGGGAACCCTTCAACTGATGGCCTGATGCTCTCCCTAATAACAAAGACTATATGAACATTTATCCATTCCTCTGTTTCAGAGAAGAAATTTATTAAACATGCTTCACATTTTATCTGTTAGTTTTTCCATTTTTAAAGAAGGAAACCAGTGCCTTAAACATAACTGATACTAAAATTGTAAAGGTTAAGATGAACTAGTGTCATTGGGAGGTGAGTGGGAAAGGTATGTGGAAAAGGTTGAACCTGAGCTGCATATTAAAGACTGATTAAAGTAAGATTTAGATAGGCAGGTATGGAAATGGGAAGAAAACCTCCATTATATGTGGGGTGGGGATGGAAGCTAAGGGTGAGAATTGTTATTGTATTTGGTAGGGCATTGGTGGGATAGGAGAGGAAGATTATAGGTAGGCTGACTATAAATATCATTGTAAACAGGACAATACTGTTTTTATAGTATTTCCTGACTATCCTGTCATTTCAATATAAATGTCAATGTTGTCCCATTTTCACTAAATCAGGGTCATCTGTAACATGGGACAAAAGAGGCAGCTGATTTCCCTGGACCCAGTCTGAGTCTGTTGAGGGGACCCAAAAGCAGCTGCCCTTTTTGCCCTGGTTAAAGATGGCCCTTGTTGGTGCTGACTGCAGTGGGTCTTGGCTGCTACTGCTGTTCCCACCCAGTGTGAGGAAACATGAACTGTGCAGGAAGGGGATTCCCCTCCTACGCTGCACTCCGGTTTCTTCAAAGGGAGAAGAACACTACAGTGTGGTTGAGCTATGGGGTTATTTTTGGAACTACGGGTGTTATCTCTGGTACTTGTGGGAATTGTTGGACACTTCTGGCACTTGAATGGTTAAAGTGGCATGTGTTATAAGCAGGACATTTAGAGCAGGGCTTATAGGGACGCCAAATTTGGTTTCTACCTAAGGTGCTAAAATTTCTTGCAATGGTTCTGGCTGTTTGTATAAAGCGCCACCAGACCATACGTCATTACTATTTGGTCAATGACCAGCATTGCATAGTACTGGTTGCTGGACTGACTGCTCTGTTTCTTCTCAGATTGCTTTGCCTCCTCCCCTCCTCTTAGTCACTAGGTAATAACCCTATCCCATTTTTGCCATTCCAATGTCCTATTTTTTTGTCTCAAGGACATATGGTCAACCTAGTTATAAGAGTAGGTTAATTAGTACTGTTGGTTAGACAATATTGAACATTTGGTTGAGAAGCTAGGACTTGTTCTAAGAGGCACTGAGGAGTCACTTGTTTCTTAAATAGTATATCGATAAGAAAGCTATATGTTATAAGGTGATTTATGGCTGCGTAAAAGGTAAATTTGAGGATGACAGCATGGGATTTTTACCATAACATAACGGAACTCTATCTAGAATGCTGGTAGTCAGAATGAGGAAGAAGAATGTTAAGAGTTTTTTCAAAGTAAGACAAAAGAAAGACTTGGTAATGAATAGACTCTAGGGTACAAGAAAGAGATAACTTCAAGATGATAGCAAAATTTAAAACTGAATAACTAGAGAGTGTTAGTGCCACCATCTATGTGATTGAACAAGGCTATTCACAAGGCTGGTTGCTAGGGTTCTGATATTTTCAGGGTAAACTGAGTTTCTAATTTTTCATGACTTCCATCATTACTTCAAGGATGCTTATTTTACCTTCTTCATGGTCTTCATTTGGCTCTGACTCAATATTTTTACTTTGTTTCTCTGTCCCAGAGGGTTCTGCCAAGTAATGATCTTAAATGCCTGAATGTACTCAAGAAGTTCTGCTGAATATTCTCTTAAAATGCAATCCCCTTCAGTGTAGCTGTTTTGTAACTTTCTCATTTTGCATATTGGATTATCTCAAATCAGGTCACTCTTGTTCTTAGTGAGCGGGCTTTACTTTCACACAAGGCCATATTGCCTTCAAATTTGATAAATTCTCAACTGGCCCCAACATGCAAGATTAGGACTTGAAATGTTATAATAGCACAGTTTCAAAATTACAAAGAAAAATTTGTCAGGGGACTTACCCACACCTCTTTGTGTAAGATGGTGCAATTTAAAGAATGGTGTCCTGGGAATTAGGAAACGTGGATTATAGTTCCAGCTCTTCCACTAATTCGAAGTATGAATTTGGGGAAATCATAGTACCTCTTTTTTATATCTGTTTCATTTTCTGTGAAACAAAGGGTAAAAAGATGATTTATCAGATCATTGTGAGCCCTAAAGTCAATTGTTTATTAAAACAATAAATGTTTACAGAGTATTAAAAACCTTTATGATACTTAGAAACCACTGAGTTAATTATAAGACCAAGTGAGGGACATAGTCATCAGGTAGCTATCAGTTGACTCCATAAAAATAGGTAATTGACATGGATTGAGGTTGAAAGAAGTGAAGTTTGAAACTTAGTTGCTAGTTTGGACTGTTTTTAATAGATGAAGTAAACTAGGTAATCAAGGTTGACTCAACTTTTCCTTTGACACGGGTCAGTTCAATATCATACACTTGTAATTCTAAGGTAGAATACAACAGCACCCAAAGATGGAGTTGCTCTGATTTTCTGAGGTCTGAGCTTACAAAATCTTTAGTGTTGATGCCCAGAAATAGAAGACATATGGCTCAGAGCCAGTTTAATGAATCCCAGTGAATTCCATCATAAAGGGAATCAGCCTAAGATCTTTCTTCTAATAAAGACTCTGACGGTATGTTTTTAGAAGACAAGGTTTTCCTCTATTGTACTCCTCCAAAGAATTAAGAGTACTCTCAGAGTATGTCTATTAATAACACCCTTTGGCTCTGTCATTCACAACTTAATCATAGTTGTGATGATATCAAATCCTGATATGGGATAACCCAGAGATCAGGAGGCCCTCTGTGGATCCTGTAAAATACTGCTGTAAATTCAGTCCAACTTCTTTAAATATCTGCATCCATTACTTTAATGTGTACTGTGTGCCATGCAAATAGAGGGGCATACTAACATATACAAAAGCTCTGCTCAGCAAGTCTTTCACCTCCCTATTCAAGTAACCTTCTCTCATGCTCTCTATTTAGCTTCTTTTCAGAATTTTTGATCTCCAAGAAGGTTACCGGTTGCAACTGCCCTGTTTTGCATCTCCTGCCCTTCCCCACAACTTTCCCTTGTAGGGAAGTGACTCTTAAAAGTGGGGTTGAGACTGTGTTTATGACTATAGGGAATTTTTTCTACCAGTTTAAAGCAGAGGCACAAGTACGTAACCACAAACGATTAAAACAGCCACTGATGATATCTAATATGCTTTTTCTTTGTTGTTGTTATAGGTTCATTTGCTTTGCTGTCTTCCAGCAACTACTAAAGGATGTAAGAAGAATCTGTGATTGAAAAACCTGAAATGGAGAAAATTCTTCCCATGAACTAAAATTATTTCTGCAAATCAAGAAATGACTGTCAAAACACCCCATTTTAATTAACTGAATTTTTATTACTTGGTTAAATTCAAGTAAAAAAGAAATAAATGACTGCCATAGATTGATTTGGTGGCAGAATACCTTGATGCACACTGAAGAACAACAGAGATTTGTGGACCCATGATTTGAATATCAGTAGATAAGAACATTCTTAACATTATTCAGAAATCAATCATCCTGTAGTCTTTATTATAATAAGCAAATGTATGTTATGTTTACAATGTACTGTGCAGCACGGGACACATTTATCTTCAAATGTCCTCAAACTAGCATCTCAAATACTCGTAATATTACTAATATTCTCATTCAAGAGGTCCATCTTTAATTATTGCCTTTCCATGATGAAATATGTCTCCGGAGTCTGTAGGATTTTAAGCTTCTACTTAGTTTAATAATACTTTCTATTTATCTAGAGCTTTATGATTACAACGTTCTTTTACATGCATTATTTCATTCAGCTCTTTCACTTACTCGTGCTGCCTCATAGAGTTGTTAAGATTTACCTATTTAAAAAGAAGACTAGCTTCAGCATCACAAAAATGAATAATTTGCTCCCAGACTGAAAGATTAGAAAGTGCCAGAGCCAGGGTTATAATTCAAGTGTTCTGATTCCAAGTTCTGCACTTTTCCCACTTGGTCCATGCAGTATAAAATGGAGAACACAGGCAGAAAGAGCCACCTGCAGACAAAAAGAGAACTCTTGCCAGCAACCAACTCAGCTGGAAACCTGATCTTTGACTTTCTAATCTCCAGAACTGTGAGAAATGAAGTTCTGTTGTTTAAGCCACACAGTCAGTGGAAATTTATTATGACAGTCTGAGCTGACTAAGATATGTACTTTAGGTTTCTTCTTACCTCAGAAAAGTTTAAAAAGTCTAAAGAAGGTATAATTCCCATCCTAATAACTGTGGAGATAGGGACTAGCTGATTTCACCTCTCTCTAGAGTGATCTAGATGTAAACTACTATACTCAGGTTGCCTAGGACTTGGGGTTAGGAGGAAGTGAAGGGGCCTTATGGAAAAGTGTACTACATTTTTTGAGAAAGGCATCAACAGTGTTCTATCTCTTGAAACTCAGTGTACCAGACCAAGAATTTTCACTGACTGAATGATGAGCCTAACAGATTTATATATGAATCTCTCAGTAAGGACTGAAGGACTTGAGCTGACTACTAGCATTCTTCTTTCTCAAAGATATTAAAAAGTTTGCATGCATTCTGCATATTTATTAATGAGATACTACCTATAACCCATTTGTAAATTAGTTATTTTTTCATGAGTAAAAATATTATTTTGGAGTGTAGTCAAAATTGGCAAATTCATCACAAACCCGATTTTCTACAACAAATTCTCCTTACTCATTCTTCTCTGCTTTCTTCTATATTCTTCATTTTCTCTACTTAAGTGAATTTCTGAGCATTCTTAGCTTATTTTATATTTTGGCAAAGCTACTGTTATATGTGTCTTATTTTATTTTGTAAGGTTATTTTTCATGACAGTGAAAACTTTTGATCTTTGAGTCATGCTGTTTTGGAGAAAAAATTTAAAAAGCCCCCATAACTCAGACACTGGAGCAATAATGTGTAGTTTCCTCTTACAGTACACATGTTTCACAGGCATATATACATGCAGGGCCTAGGGTGCATCCCATCTCACATGTAAACCCCTGAATTCTATGCCATTTGAAATAATTTTTGTAAGGGTATTTTAAATCTTTGTGGTATGTGGATGGTCTTGTTATTATTTCCCTGTTTCATTCCCCCTCCCCCCGATATAAGAATGTTTTTCAGGGGATGTTCAAGACAAAATGACCAACAGCTCATGTGGCCTTCTTGATAGAGGGTTGTCAGGCCAAGATAGAGGAAGGCAACTATAATTTTTTTTTAATATTTAAAAAGTGAGTCCTACATGCAGGTAAATTGTAGCACTTCTTCTGAAAGACGCTGAAAAAGGAAATTTTGGAAGACATATTTTACTTTTCTTTTTAAAATTTCTGTTATGCCTCTACCACTCCTGGCTCTGTCGCATGCAGAGCCTATGAGCCAATAATACAGGGTCTTGTTTTCACTTAACTGCCTAATTTCTATAAAAGTCTTCCAATAAAAAGACTTAAAATATTATCCCTCAAAGGAAACACCTTCCCATTTGAAAAGGAGGTTTTTAAAAATAAAGAATACTCCAATTCTGGCTCTAAATGGAAGAATGATAAGATCTTGAACTGACCTCCTCTCCACAAATACAGCAAAACTATACCCACTTAACAAATACTTTTTCTTTGAAAACGAATGGAAACCAGAAACTTCACAAGAAGAAATTACAAATGTCTTCATAAATGGAGGCGAATCTGATCTGTCTTGGCTTCATGCCACCCTGCTCTGAGACCCTGGGGCCTGTAGGGAGAGACCAGTGATACAGACACTCTCCCTTGAGCTGAATGGCTTGTTGATTTTCATATGTTGAAACAATGCCCTCAGTGTGGAGTAGAAAGAGGGATAGCCTCCCTGTGAACCGAGACACTGCTTCTGTGTGGTGTGGGCACTGGATACTGACATTACATGAAAAACCTAGAGGAAATGCCCCTCCACCCCACTCCACCATTGGTGCTCTTGTGCAGGACAACTTGTGCTCTAGCTGAAGTCTCACCAGGATGCTGGAAACAGACAGCCCGGTCTTCAACAGATAGCTGAGTGATCCCTGTCAAAGAGCCTTGTTCTCCAGCTCTTTCAGGGAAGATTATTGGAGAGGCTCCATTGAACAGCAGCTTCTGTTCACCTGAAGCAGCTGCTAAATAGCTTTATTATATGCTTGGTACTTCTTAGAGCTTCCACCTTCCTTGTGTCAGGGCTTGTTTGCTTTACCCTGCTGGGACTATTGTTCCTCTAGAGGACTGAAGGATTTTCACAGGGAATGTGTTTGGCTGCAACCCATTCCTGACTCTCTCTCTCCAGGGACCTCTGTTGGGAGTGCAGCCTTCTTATAGACTGGGACTAGATTTCTTAGGCATCTTTCCTTGTACCTTGTTGTTCATGCCTGTGACCCTGGGGGAAACCTCAACATTCTCTACCCAGACTTCGAAACCTGTGGAATGGACTCTCAGGCCTCAACACAGGATGGACTCAAGAGCTTTAAGAATCCAGACAAGTTCCGAGATCACACAAATAAAGGTAGCCCAGCATTCTAGACTAATACCCAGGAAAGCACCATGTAGTTTGATACCCCAAAGCAAGTTCTTTATATCAGGTAAGTCTAACTGATAGAAATAAACACAGAATGCCAAACAAATCAAAGAGAAATATACTGGAAATGATGACACAGAACAAGACCCCAAAGGAAAATATGCATACAAAACACTTAAGTAAATTACTCAATGAAGCCTTTAAAGCGACAGTTCTAATAATACAGAAATGAGAGAAGCAATGGAGGAAGAAAAAGAGAGAAAATATGAAGCAGTTCTAAACAGAACTCATTGGGCAAAAAAAACATAGTTGCTGAGATGACAAAATCACAATAGAGAGATTCAACAATAGGCTGAAAGAAACCTCCAATCAAATCAGCAGTCTAGATGATAGGGCAATGGAATGTACCCAAGCAGATCAGCAAAAAAAAGAAAAAAGGGTGAAAATAAATGAAGATGGCATTCGAGATCTATGGGATAACATCAAAAGGAACAACATTCCTATCATATGAATCCCAGAAGGAGAAGAAAGAGAAAAGGGGACAGAAACAGTATTTGAAGAAATAACAGTGGAGATTTTTTTCTAACCTGAGGAAAGAAGCAGACTTCTAGACCAAGTAAGCTCAAAGAGTTCCAATCAAAAGAGACCCCCAAAAGCCTACATATCGTCATTAACAAGATAAGGAGAATCTTAAAAACAGCTAGAGAAAATGCAACGTTACATACAATGGAACCCCTATAAGACTATTAGTGAATTTCTCAGCTGACATTTACAGGCCAGAAGGGAATGGCATGATACACTCAGAGTACTAAAAGAAAAGAACTTTCAACCAAATGGTATTCTACCCTGCTAGATTATCACTCAGAATTGGAGGAATGATAGTTTCATAGACAAATGAATATTAAAAGAATTCATCAACACTATGTCAAGCTTACAAGAAATACTGAAGGAGGTTCTATAAAATGAAAATAAGCTCCATTTTAAAGCAGTAAGACATCAAAAATATAAAATGTGAGGAGGAGGAGAGTAACATATGGACCATTAGAATGAGCTCAAGATTAACCGGCCTTCAAGTTAAAATAACTTATTAAGCTTAGACACTTTTACATAAACCCCAGGACAACAGCAACATAAAATAAACGTATAGTAAAAACAAATAAGAAAATTAAAAGGGAAACCAAATATAATATAAATGATTTCAAAGCACCTATAAAAGAAAGAGAACAAAGGTGCTATATGCAACAATACTCAAAAATAATTAAGAAAATGGTAATGAGAATCATGTATCAATAATCAGCCTAATTGTTAATGAAATGAATTCACCAACCAAAAAGCATAGAGAGTCCAAATGTTTTAATTAAAATAATGGAATTTTATGCTGTATTCAGGAGTCTCATCTAAGTTTGAAAGATAGACAGGATTTTGGTCAAAGGTTGGAAGACAGTAAAATAGTAGCTTAACAAAAACAGGAACAGCCATACTTATACCAGATAAAATACACTTCCAATTAAAGACGATAACAAAAGACAGCGATGGGCATTGTATAATTGTTAAGGGGTCTATTTAGCACAAAAACATAAGTCTTATTAACATATATGTCAAGTGAAGGAGCATCAAAATACATAAAGCAATTATTAACAGAATTAAAGAGAGACATAGACAGCAATACAATAACAGCAGGGAACTTCAATATCCCACTTGAAACAATGGACAGATCAATCGGGCAGAAAAGTAACAGGGAAACAATGGCCTTGAATTAGAACAGATAAGTTTAATAAACATTTACTGAACACTCTATCCAACAATTGGAGAATTCACATTTTTTTTCAAGTGCTCATAGGATATTCTGAAGGATAGACCATATGTTGGGAAATAAAACATCTCTACAAATTTACAAAAATGAAATCATACTAAGCACCTACTTTGATCACAGTGACTTAACACTAGAAATCAACCACAAAAAACCCTTGAAAATTTCTCAATTCTTGGAGGATAAACAACATACTTCCAAATGACTTTTGGTAAAATATGAAAAAAGAGATGAATGAAATATTAAAAAATGAAATCAAAGAAAAAGTACAAAGGTACATGGACAAGATAGTGAAAACATTAGTTAACAGGACTTATGGGATATAGCAAAAGTGGTGCTAAAAGAGAAGTCTATGGCAACCAAGGCATACTTCAAAAAATCACAATAAAGCAATCTGGTCCCACACCTAATAGATCTAAAAAAAATAAAATTGAAGACAAAAATCAGTAGAAGGAATGAAATAAGAAAAATACAGCAGAAAAAAACCATGTAGAAATAAAAAAAAGACAGTCCAGAAGATCAATGAAACCAAAAGCTAGTTCTTACTAAAAATGGACAACATTGACAAACATTTGGCTAGGCTCACTAAGAAAAAGACAAAATATTCTAATAATCAACTTGAATCAAAAGTGAAAGGGGAGAAGTTATAATGGATATCTCAGAAGTGCAAAACATCCTAAGTGTCTACTATAAACAGCTACATGCCAATACACTGGACAGCTTGGAGGATATGGACAAATTTTTACAACCATATAGCCTATCAAGATTGAATTAGGAAGAAATGGATAAACTGAATATATTTGTCATGAACAAGGAAATTAAATAAGTCTCCTGAAATATAAAAGCCCAGGACCAGAAGGATTTACTAATGAGTTTTGCCAAATCTTTAGAGAATAATTAATATCTATTCTTCTCAAACTCTTCAAGAATATTGAAGAATAGGGAACACTTCCAAACACCTTCTATGAGGTTAACGTTACATTGACATCAGATTAGGTCGTCACTGAGAAAATTACAGACTAAGATCTCTGATGAGCATATATGCAAAAATACTCAGCAAAATATTAGCAAACTGAATCCAACAGCACCTTAAAAAGATCATCCACCATGGCCAAGTAATATTTATGCAGGGACGCAAGTATGGCTCAATGTATGCAAATGTATTTATATAATACATCACATCAATAAAAGCAAGGGAAAATCGTATGATCATAGCAACGGATGCAGAGAAAGCATTTGACATGATTCAGTATTCATTATGATAAAAATTTCACATAAAATCAGGATGGAAGGAACAACATAATAAAGCCTATATATGGTAAACCTACAATCGATATCATATTGGTGAAAAACTGAAAGTCTTTTCTCTAAGTCCACGAATGAGACAAGACTATCCAACGTCCTCACTGTTATTTAACATTGTATTGGAGGTCCTAGTCAGAACAATTAGGCAAGAAGAAGAAATAAAATGAATTAAAATTGGAAACAAAGACATGAAACTATCACTACCAAAAACTGTTCGAATTAATCATTGTGTGCATTCAAATGTCAGGCTACAAAATTAACATGCAAAAATATATTGCATTTTATATTCCAATAGTATGATATGAGAATAAAATCAAGAAAACTATCCCATTTTTAATAGAAACAAAAATAATTAAACATCTCCAAGGTAGAATATATTTAACAAAGGAGGTGGAAGACTTGTACAATGAAAACTTCAAGATATTGTTGAAGGAAACAGAGGAACATACAAAGGGATGGGAAGATAGTTCTTTCTCATGATTGGGAAGAATTAACATTTTTTAAATGTCCATTTTGCCAATGCAATATATACGTTTAATGCACTCTCCTTCAAAATCTAACTGACATTTTTCAAGAAAATAAAGCAAAAAAAATTAAAATTTGTATGGACTCACCAAAGACCCCATATAGCAAAAGCTTTCTTAAGAAAAAAGGGGAAAAGCAGAGGTATCATGCTCCCATATTTTGAAGTATACTACAAAGTTATGATAATCAGCACCATATTGTACTAGAATAAAAACAGACACAGATTAGTGGAATAGAATTGAATCACAAAAAGAGACTCACACATATATACAAATATGTTCAACCAATTTATAATAAAGTAGCCAAGAGTCTACAATAGAGAAAGGAAAGTGTTTTCAACAAATGGTGTTAGGAAAAATGGACATGCAAAACAGTGAATCTAGACCACTCTCTAATACCATACACAAAAAAAAATCCCTTCAAAATGAATTAGAGAATTGGATATAAGACCGGAAACCATAAAATACTTAGAAGAAAAACATGGGCAATGCTTTTCATGACATTGACCTTAGAGTGGTCTTTGGGGACTCAACTCTGATGTCAGGCAACAAGCAAAAATAAATAAAAGGAACTTCCAGAAACTACAAAGCTTCTGCACAGTGAAAAAACTTTTATCAAAATCAAAAGACATCTTACTGAATGGGAGAACATATTTGCACATGATATATTTGACAAGGGATTAATATTCAAAATATATTTTAAAAACTCATAAAACTCAACAACAGAAAACAAACAGCCCAATAAAAATATGGGCAGAAGCATTGAATAGACATTTGTCCAAAGAAGACATGCAGATGGCCAACAGGCACATGCAAAGATGTTCTTCCTCTTTTGTTATTAAAGGAATGAAAATCAAAACAATGAGATATCATTTCACATATTTGAGAATGGCTACTATCCAAATGACTGGAAACAAAAAATGTTGTGGAGGATGCAGAAAAAAAAAAGAGAACTCTATCATACTCTTTGTAGGAGTGTAAGTTGGTACAACTTTTATGCAAAATAGTATGGAGATTCCTCAAAAAAATTGAGAATAAAAATCCCATACAATCTCATCATTCCATTTCTGGGTTTTTACCCAAAAGACACAAAAACACTGATTTGCAGCCCATGTACACCCGTGATTATTGCAGCTTTATTTACAAAAGCCACGTATTGGAAGCTACCTATGTGTCCATTGTCAGTGACTGGATAAAGGTATGGTATATACAACACGGTGGGATACTACACAGCCCTAAAAAGATGAATCCTGTCATTTGTGACAATATGGATGGAAACAGAGGGAGTTATGCTAAGTGAAATAAGTCAGAATAAGGAAGACAAATTCAAAAGAATCTTACTCATCTGTGGAATATAAAGCAATAAAACAAATGAACAGACAAATCAAAATCAAATCCTTACATATTGATAACAGAACTGAGCTTACTAGAGGGAAAAGAGGTGGGAGTGGGTGGGTGAGCACAGGTGATGGTGGGTTTCCAAAGAATAGTAGTGGAGAAATTTTGGCAATTTGGTGGTGGGCATTGTTGTATTTTTGATGAATGATGAACCTCACATATGGGCTTATATTCTTTTGTAAATCAAAGTTGCTTTAATAAATAATAAAACAAAAAAGGTTATCATGATTCACATTAAAAAATAAAAAAGACTTCAAGATTCATAGCAATATAGTCCATTTTTATTGGAGTAATTTTGAGAGTAGTGATTTTTGTTCTGGAGAGAAATAGGTAGTCAAATGCTTGCTTTATATATTTGCTAGGTTGGCGTATGCCCTTGGTATGAGCAGGGAGCATTCACACAAGTCCACAGGTAGATGAATTTACATACAGGTTTATAGTTATGCTTCCACAGTGATTCTAATCTCAGATATACAGTCATTAGTGTGCTGCAGATGGCTCATTCTTTCTCACAAGAATTAATTATTGAATTTTCAGGAATTTTTAAAGCTGGTTTTTAAACAGTTATTAAATATTAAACTATATCAACTTAAAATTAAATGAATTATTATAAAATATTAAAAATTCATACTTCCTAATTATTTATTACATTTTCCTATAATCTGTGCTCTCATGATTATTTACTTTTATTATATCTCTATTGAAAAAATATCCCATCTATTGGCAGCTTGAAATTGGCCATAGTGTGAATATTTACATAACGCAAATTAGCAAAGTGTTATAAATTCGTGTTAGTTTTGTTTTCGTCAATGGTCTAAACGTAAAGAAATGGTGGATAAACTGTTACTCATGCATATTAAATTTAAAATTAAATAATGCAAGGATTTCAGCTTCTGGCCAAAATGTAACAACAGGGATTGAGTTTGACCTCCCACTTGAAACAACCAGAAGATGAGACAAAGCAGATGACACAGTGGTTTTCAGGAACCTGGGCATCATTCAATGACAGACAGTTGTCTCTGAAAGATGAGAAACAAGTGAGGAGAATTCTATGATTGTCCAAGCTTACTGCTTTAATGTAGTTTTCAGCTTATGTTACAAGGAGAAGAAAGCGAGGCAGACCCTGGTGGACTCCCTGTGATGGAGAGATAGAGCTGAGATACCAGGGAAATCAAGGCACCTAGAGATCATTCACAGGAATATCTCGAATATTTCCGAATTGTCCCCCAAAAGCATTCAGGAGAACTGATCAATCAGTGCATATATGAGAAGACGTCTGAGGCTGAAGAAAAAACTACTCAAAGCATTCCATGGACCTCTGAGTGGTGTTCACACAGAATGTGGAATGGATTCTACTGCCACTAACCAAAATGGAAACTTTTATACATTATGGAGCAGTGGGAAGAATGGTCTTGCCTTGGTACTGAGAAAAAATTATCCCTAAAGTAAACAAATCTCTGGTCCCATATAATAAATTTTAAAAGCAGGACTGGAAAGAAACTTTCTGTTGCTAAGTATCTGTACCCCTAACAAAGTTGAAGAATATTTATAAGAATCGGAAAATATCCAACACAAGAGAAGCACTTCTGGTTTGATGGTGTAAGGGCCTCAGAAAATATGATCTTCCATAGAATCAATAAGCACATTGGCAAAAAAAAAAAATTTAAATGACATTTTCTGAGCCCAGCAATTAATTATAAAGGCTTATAGCAATTTGAGTAGCATTACTGAAAAAAAAAAAAAAAACAGTTAAATCTGAACAGCATTTCACTTGCTGTATCTCAGAGAGGAAAACCCTATCCCCACGCTGTCAAAAAATCAGCTGAGTTTAACACTGCAGTTCTCTGATGGAGTGGGACGAAGCAAGAGGCTGTAATCAAAATGCAAGAGGAACCGATATGAGGAATGATCTCAGAGGAGATCTTGAAGCGTTCTGAAATTTCCCTTAGATTCTGAAAAGTGTTGTACATATATAGGGCTGCAGGGCTGAGTGCCAGTCCAGAAAAGGCCTGAGAAGGGCCTAATCTTTAACTTAAGACCAATTTTGAGGTTCTGCAAAAGCAGGAAGTGAGGGTTAAGGCATCATTGTTAACTGAATGCTAGGACATTGAAAGTTTGCCCTAACACATACAAAGCTTCTTGGCAAAAACTGGGGGAATTTTTCATTCAAAGTATTTAAGGAAATCTCTGTCCAGTGATGACAAAGCTGATGAGTGGAGACTTCAGTGGCTGCACATAACATAGAATACAGACTACAAATTCATCCAGGAAATACAATGAATAAACAATACCGACAAAAACAAGAGCAGCAGCAGACACTGGATAGGGGACTAATATGATTTCCACAGCTGCCACATCATATTATTGGAAACATCCAATTTTCAACAAAGATTTTGAGAGACACAAAGGAAAGGACAATGTGGCCCACATACAGGAAAAAACCAACAATAGACAATAGGAAATGTCACAGAAGAAACCCTAGTATTGGACTCTTAGACAAAGACTTGAAGTCAACTCTTATAAATATGCTAAATGAACTAAAAGAAAGGAAGTGTAAAAAAATTAAAGCCAGCACCAGAACACTGTGTAACCAAGAATTGAATATCAATAAGGAGCTAGAGAGTATTTTGTTTAATATTTATAAAATTTGAGTTGAAAAATATAATAACTAACATGAAAAATCTGCCAGAGGGATTTTAATAGTATATTTGGAACTAACCAAAGCAGAATCAGTAAACTTGAATATAGATCAAATAAAATGATCCACTATAGAAAACGGAAAGAAAATAAAAATAAAATAAAATAAAAATTAACAGAGCCTCAGAGACTTGTGGGATAAAAGGAAGAGTTTTCAGACCCATTGAACAAAGGTAGAGGGACTGTTCAGGGCTGGAGTGTGATGCTTCTCAGAGCCCGCAGCGTTTCAACATGTCTCTACATGTTCTGAAGTCATATTTGATATATTTTCTAAACCATTTTCCAAATTAAAAAAATATCATTTTATTTTATAAAATTAGAAAAATATTTTAAATTGAGAACAGAGCATAGAGATAATGTGGATGATGACCTCCTCTCAATCAAAATGGAGAGGGTTAAGGAGTCCCTAAGATTCCTCTGAGCTACAAAATTCTATTGCTCTAAGATAAAAGGAAGAAATTAATAGTGGAAGGTCACAACAATCTCTCAAAATACTCTTGGGATGGAGTGTCACACTTTTCTCTGGGCAAATTGTTATGTTAAAATGGCCCCAAGACAGGTTGATGAACAAGATGACCTCCAGGACTGAACTCTGGCTGAATTTTTCCTCTGGGTTATCAGGAAGACCATCTTTAAAGATCTATTCCAATACAGAGTGTCTATGACAACAAGGAAACATGAACTCAGTTCTCTGAAGTGATTTACTGTTTCCTGGGCACATGCACCTTCTGCCCGTAATATTGGATTTGGGGAATGAAATGTTTGGTTGACACATGGCTTACTATAGAGAGGTCCAGTTGTCTTGAGCAGCCCAATCATGAAATATTTCCATCTTTTGACAGAAAAATCAAAGGAAAATGTTTTCCCTGTAGAATTTCCTTCCCCTGCTTTTTCTTTTATGCTAACTGCTGCATAACAGTCTTAAGCTGTTAATAGAAGCTGCTCTAAACAGAATTACTTTATCTTTGATGAGTAGACGAGGGTTTGTCTGAAGTGAAAAGTCCCCGACATCCTATTACCACTTACTGTAGTAAAGAAACAGAACTCTTTGGCAAGTATTTTCACAACCTTACCAGTTGTCTTTCTGTTTCCTCTTTTCTTTCTCATGTCTCTTTCTCTTCTAGGTCAGCAATGCAGGACTGTTAGATACCTTTAATCCTGAACACTGGGCTGCTCTTGTTCCTTCTATACCCATTGTGTTGGCTATGCTCATTCCTCCCTCTAATCTAGTAGTCATCCTAAGGGCTAGATTCACTTAAAATTCTCTCCTTTTCTCCTCTGGGTATATGTCTAGCCTCTCCTTCAAAAAACCTACCCTGGCCACCTAAGTGGACAGTGCCCTTTCTTCCCTGTACTCCTAGGCATCTCTGCTGTATCAAAATAGATGAATCTTTAGGTTATATCATTTACCCTACCTGATTTCTTAGATTAGTTTTCTAACTCAGAGAGAATTTATCATCACTCTTTTTACCATAGGTATCTTGGATGTCAGATTCAAGTTGAAGTTAAGCATTTCTCTCATAATGTAAATGCTATTAATCTTCCTACCCAATATTTCCACTTTATAAACAGGCTGGGAAATGGATGGATGGGTGACAGTGATCAAGAGCAGTGACCTGTTAGGCTCCAGATGTTCACACAGCCCTCCTTCACTGCCTGTTTTTTCCCCTCTTAGAGAGAAATGTTAGGTTATAGTGAGCAAATATAATGAGAAATGTTAGGTTACATGAACAAAATGAACAAAGCTGATAGATACATTGATTTGATAAAGAAAAGTCCTTTAAGGCTCCTATGTATCATTTTCTAAGATGCTGGCGGCAATCTATCACTTCTGCATCAAATAAATAAGCTGGGAAGTTTCTTAAAAAAGATGAATTTAGCTGCTGACTGCCTCTGCTACCTTTGTCATAGCCTGAGAATATCTCTCCTGGTTAAATAAGAGATTTCAAAAGCTTATAATATCAAACACATTTTTCCTCATGCACAGAAGCTCCAAAGGATTCGGTTTTGAGCTATCTGATAAATAATCTGTATTTTTGTTTCTAAATTTAAGAAATCAATCAGCCTCGTTGATTTCTTAGATTAGCTTTTTAACTTAGAGAGAGGTTATCATTGCTCCTTTTACCAGAATTAGCCTGAATGTCAGACTCAGGTTGAAGTTCAGCACTGAGCATTCCTAATCACAGCAAAGTGTGGCATTAATCAAATGAACTTAGGATTCTATATCTTGCAAACACAACTGGTATGCTTCTTCTGAATTACTGCCTCTTGTATTCAAAGTATAATTTGTGGTTTTGGACTGACTGTGTGGGGAACACATAGAGATTGGAATGAGACCTTACAAAAAGGCTTTAGGAGTGATAAATATGTTTATCTTCGCCATGGTGATGATTTCACAAGTACATACAGAAGTCAAAACTAAGTTATACATTTTAAATATGTGAAGTTTATTGAATTTAATTTATACCTCAATGAACTATTAAAATAATTTAAAGTTTATTTAAATTACATTTAATCATTAAGATAAATTCTCATAGGGCATAATTTCCACCTTAACTGCCAGAGTTAGGAAAACTAGCCTTGGAGTTGGATCCACCTGTGTCTTAGTTACTTACAAGCTGAATAACTTGGAGAAGTTATTTTTTAACGTCTCTGAGGCTCAGTTTCCCATATGAAAAATAAAGATTGTAATGAAAACATAGTTCAGATTTTCAGGGTTACATGCACTAGAACATGGAAAGCACTTAACACACTATTGAGCACAAACTGAGTCTTAAAGAAATGACATCTATAATTTTACTTAAAAGTCTCATGTTAATCTTAGCTTGAGTGAAAGCATACAGAAGCATCAGCATATTTCTAAAGTAATTTATTGATTATAGTCAATCAGCTGCCTTTATTAGATACTCATTTACAGGCAGCTCCCCAAACTGCTGGGAAGTAAAACAGTAAGCAAATCAGAGCCTCTGACTTCAGCAAGCTATAAAATGAATGGGATTGATGGGACATATGTTTGAATGAGTCTGTATCAAAGCATGTGTAGAAATACACAAAGAAGTCTCAATTTAAGTAGTTAGAATCAATGCAAATATCCAGAAGTGGGTGATCTGTATTTGGGCAGGACTCATTGTGGGGGACAAGAAGAGAATTCACCCTACCATGGAACAGTGTGGGCTTTGCAGTTGAAACAGATGGGGGATTGAGTCCCCTTCCTTACTTTTTATATGGGAGATCCTGGGTGAGTCACTGAGACTTTCCGAACCCCATTTTCACACACACAGATACTAATATCTGCCTCCTCAGGTGATGGTTGCTGTGAAGATTACATGAGGTAATGCATTTTCAGAATTTAGCACAGAGCTACAGCACGGTAAGCATTTAATAAAAAAAGTAAAGCAATTTCTCTCACTCTATCACCAAATATAAGGGTTCTTTTTCCATTTGTCGCCACACATTTTTTTCTGCCATATTGCTGGGAGATTGCCATCAAAAAATCCTGGGGCAGTGTCAGATTGTCAGCAAGCCTGGTGCCTTCTGCTCTTTGGAATTCTACTTAGTCATTCCAGTGGGTAATTAGAGCTACAACTTTTACATGGTCTTATGACACAGCATTTTGTGTCAAACAATACAGGGCATTTTAGAGAGTATGCACTTGCCCAAATCTTTCTGTGCTTGGGTATATTAGTCAGCATGGGCTGCCATAACAAAGTACCATAGACTAAGAGACTTAACCAACAGGATTCCTGATTTGCACTCAGGTAGTCTAGCTCTTGGTGTGTGAGTACTGACCTGGTAGAGAGACAGTGGAGTATAATGATTTGAACTCAGACTCTTGAGTCTTCCTGCATTTGAGATTTCCCTGAAACAAGGCTTTGCTACTTAATAGTAGTAGGATTTCAAGGAACTTAATTGCCCTCTCTGTGACTTAGTTCCCTTAAATGGTGATAATGCCACATACACAAGCCTTACTGAGTTATGATGAGAATTAAATGAATTAAGAATGGAAAAAGCTTAGAACAAAGGAAGTATACAATAAGTGTTAAGTATTCACTAAAGGTAAGCTCCCCAAAGGTAGAGATTTTTGTTTGGTTCATTCACAGACATATCCTAAACACACAGAATAGTATCTGATGGTTGAATGTGATCAACATATGTTTGTTGAATAAATGAATATATCTTTAATTTTGCTCTTTCTTTCACATCTCATATGCAAGCTATTATTCTGCTTTCAAAATCTCTATATAATTTTTCTCCTTCTGACATCTCACTAAACATAATTCCCTCTAGAGAGACAAACAGTATGAATTTACCATATGTGGAATATAAAGAAACCAAACAAATGAACCACATCAAGTAAAAATATACTTTTAGTCTATAAAATAAAATTAGTGGTTACCACAAGGGAAAGAGGGGTAAGCTAAATGGGTACAAAGGGTCAATTATATGGTGAAGGATAGAATGGGACTTTTGGTGGTGAACTTGATGTATTATGTATAGATGCTGATTTATGATGCACAATCAATCCTGTGTCTTTTAAAAGGAAACATACAGACAGGAATGAAGGCGAGTAGGCAGGAAAAAGAAAAATGAGGAAATGCTTTATTTGTTTTATTTAAATAGTTGTTCATCTTGGTTGTTTTCCTGGGTCCTGCATCAGGGAAAGTGAATACAGGTGGACTACACCTGGTGAACTTAACCACTAGGCCCATCAGGGTGTGCCAATTCTATATAATGTTATGATGAACATTCTTTCAATAAAAAAATTTTAAGTTTTAAAAACAAAACAAAAAAACTAGAATCTGACCAGTTTACACTGCCTTCTCTACTACCTCTGATCACTAATCTCCATCTTCTTTCACCTGAATTATCAGGACAGTCCTAACTGGTCTTTTTGAGTCTTTTCTTTATCCATAAAACCTTCCTCTCTTTGGCCCAGACTAGAATCAGTTCTTCAAAAAGCATTCAAAGTGATTCTTTTAAAATATAAGTTAGATCACACTGCTCCTCTGCTCAAAACCCTCCTGTGACACCCTGTTCATTTGACAGAAAAGGGTAAAATTTTTATTTGATCCGCTCTTTAATCTCTTCTATGACTTTCCCCTTTACTTGTTGTGTTCCACACTCACTGGGAGAGAATAGCATGTCTTTAACATTCCAAGCACACACATCTGCCTCCAGATCCTTGTACTTGCTGTTCCTTCTGTCAAGAATGCTCTCCTCCCAGATACGCCCTTAGTGGATGCATTACTTCCTTCAGACGTCTGCTTAAATAATGCCCTCCAAGAGACCATTCTGCGCATCTGTTATAAAACAGCATCCCAACCCACAGCACTTCCTAACCATCTTACTCTGCTTTCCTGTTCTCTGTAGCATTTATCACCACTTGACATAGTTGTTATATATTATTTATTGTCTACATCACCTCACCAAAATATCATCTCCACCAGGGCAGGGACTTCAGCGCTTTTGTTCACTGCTGTCCCATGTGCCTGGACAGTGAGTGAGATCACTAGATGTTTCAGTAAGTATTTGGTGAATGGAAGAATACATTGTCTTTAAAAATAACAACTCTCACTAGTGTCTTTTTATGGTAAGGATCAGCTTCTATTCCATAGCTTCATTCCAGGGCTAGCTATAGTTGGTTTTGATTATTGGAGAGTGGGAAAATGAATTTTACTGGATAAAATCAGTTTGCTAGGAAAAATACAGGAAGACATGGAATTCCTGGAGGAGACATTAACAGAAGTGTTTGGGGACACAAATTGGAAAGGACAGTGCCTTACAGTGCCTTATTGTGTTGCATTCATTCCTCTACGCTCTGGGACCGGTCACAACCTTATCAGACCAAGGCAGTGAGTGCTGAGGACCAGCTCCCTCTGGCTGCATTTAAAAGTCATTCTGAAATGTCTCTTCTACTATTTTTCATTAAATAGAATCTTTCAAAAGTTTCAAACTGTTAACAGTACTTTCTGAACAATGTGGGGAAATTTTTGTGTGTGTGTGTGTGAGAGTGGTAGCAAGGGGAAAGTAGATTTTACTTTTATATAATTCTGTATTATTAATTTGTTTTTAATGAAGCCAGAATTATCTTTTTAAATACAAATATCTTCTCTATTTCGATGTTTTTCCTTTTGTGGGGGATCCTTGAAAAATAATTGATGATAACTCTTCTGATTTAAAAAAATGGATACCATTCTAAGTTTTAAAAAAATTGAATAACAGATTAGTGGTACAAACATTTTTTGCAAAAACCCTAAAAGGTATTGACAAAGTTATTGAAGCTTAGGATTACTTAAGTGTATGAACTCGCAGCTCTAAATACAATGTTTGTTTCAAAGAACTTTGCTTGGAGCTGTGAATTTATGCTCTGGAGTAAAGGGGATTTACAAATTAGGAAGACTCTGGATTTCCCATCTGTGTCAAATCCATGTAATCAGATGAGTCACAGTGAGCTTTGAGGGAGGAAACAGAAGTTTTCTGCTTTCACAAAACACAGTCCACCAGAACTCTGTGCTACTTCCTGGGGCTTTGTGTGCACTAACAGCAGGGAGCATTGCTGAGCTGTCCTAGTGAGCAATCCAGGCAGAATCTGCCTCTTTGGGTTTAGCCCAAATCATAATCTATGGAGTGATGAGGAGGAGCAAGGTAGCTGCCCCAAACTCAGGAATAGGGTGAGGATATTCTATAACCTTGTTTTAGAACCCTAAATTCTTCCCAATTGTCCTTCCAAGATGTCCAGACAATGTCCTCCAGTAGAAGATAGTCCAGCAGCGACAGCATGACGCAGACAGGATGATACCCTTTGTGCGTGTGTCACCACTTGCTCCACTGACTGCCACTGTTCCTTCGATCCAGTGTCTACGAAGTGTGCTTCAGCTCTTCTCACAGCTCCTCTTCCACTGTACACCTGTATATACCTCGTGCTTTCTTGTTCCTTTGCTTTCTGGTTGCCTAGACAATATCATTAAAAGGACAACAAACTAACTCCAAACCCTTAAACCTGAAGCAGCCTGTTGTCTTGATTATCAGTGCAGAGCTCACTAGAGAATTGTGGTTGAAGCTAGCTCCCTTACTTGTAGTACCAAGTTCCAAGACTATTAAAGACTATTGACAGGGTTTTTTTCCCCAAATTTTCTAAAAATTGGACAAATATTCTGCATGTCTTAAAAGCATCAAAAAGTGAATAGACACCATACTTTCAGCATACTTCCATTTGCTTTAAAATAATTGAATTTTGGAGCAGGCAATCAATCAGAATGTCTCTGTGTGTAGCATTTTGGAATGAGGAAGAAATTGGAAACAACATTGTGACTCCATTCTAATAAGCTTGAATGCAAGCAGAATAATTAAGGAAGCTTTCTCTTCTGTCCAGTTCACCCTCTTACCTCCAAGAGTTCAGAGGGAGCCAATTATTCTAAGACCCCCAGAAAGCAGAACATATTGACAGCTGCCCCCTTTCCCTTAAGACTTAAGTAAGGCTAATTATATAGGCATTCATTGCAGAGAGAGAGAGTGAATATTAGTAGCCAAGCAGTGGGCTAGGTTGTGTGTATAGAATGGTGAACAAAATCAGATTTAATGCCTGCTTTCTTGGAGCTTCTGATTTCTAGGGTGAGATAAGCATTAATTAGATAATTACACAATAAATTGAGATAAATAGTCTGAAAAAAAGAAACAGGTCTAAGGAAGTGCACATCATTCCAGGTGTTAATGAAGGCCTCCATGAAGAACACCGCTTAAACTGAGATTTGAATGGCCCATAGGAGTTAAGTGACCGAATAGAAAAGAACTGTCTTTCAAGCTGAAAGAATAGAAGATCCAAAGTGCTGCAGAGGACTAGAATCAAGACCAAGGTGGCTGAAGTTCAGAAAGAAAAGGGGAGGGGGTGCACTCTGGTGGAATAGCGGTTAGGTCAATTGCCTCCAAAGGAGTGCAGACCACATAACCCTGGGATCCATTCCCTGGTCCAGGGGGAACAAACAAGATCAACAACTAAATAAAATGAAGTACAATTCTTCTTCCTCCTCTGTCTCTTCCTTCCTGCCTGCCTACTCACCTTTACTCCTGCCTGCACCTTTCCTTAAAAAATTGAGAGAGCAAAAGCATTGCTGAAGGATAATGCTAGAGAGTTCCTCAAGGGTGTTTCTCACTAAGGATGTCATTGGTTTTGGGGAAAGACAATTCTGTGTAGGACTGTCAGGTGCTAGTTTGCATAGGCAAAGTTGCAGGAAACTTAGCCTCTCTGGTCTCTGCCCACTAAATGCTAATACTACCATGGTCTTCACAATTTTTGTACCTCGATTTCCAAACACTCCCCAGTTAGGGACTACTGAGTGCAGGACCTTTTGGGTGATTTAAGGATTTAGGGTTTTTTTTTTTTTCCTACAAGCAAAGGAAAATCAGTGGGAGACAATTTAAGCAGAGGAAATTTATACAATTTATATTTATACAATTTATATTCTGAAAAGGTTATTCCGTAAATGCATATTACTAAGTTTAAGAAGTCAATCTGAAAAGGCTACATGCTGGATTATTTCAACTATAGGACATTCTGGAAAGGCAAATCTATGGAACGATAAGAAGATCAGTGGTTGCCTGAAGTGGGGGAAGGAAGATGAATCCATGGAGCATGGTGATAGGGCCCTAGAGCTGTTATGTATGATGCACAGATGGTATAGCATATAATGGTGAATGCAAGCTATTACATATTTGTCCAAACTCATAGATTTCACAATACCAAGAGAAAACCATAATATAAATTAGGGACTTGGGTTGACTATAATGTGTCAGTGTAGGTTCATCAGTCCTAACAAATGTACCACTCTGGTGGGGAATGTTGATAGTAGCGGTGGATATGCATGAGTGGTGAGTGCATGAGAAATTGCTTTACCTTCCTGTCAATTTTGCTGTGAATCTAAAATTACTCTAAAATACAGTTGCCTTTTCTTTTTTAAAGCAAAGGCAGAGTATTGCAGGTAGGAGATGATCTAATTCAGGCACAATTTTGGAATAAAAGAGGAAGAAAGTTAGTCTCGTAAAAGCCATTCTGTGTTCTTGAGTGGATAAAGAACTGTGGTATATATACTCAGTGGAATTCTGTGTATCTGTTTTAAAAGATGAAATCATGCCTTTGCAACATCTTGGAAGACTGGATGCAATTATGCTAAGTGAAATAAGCCAGCAAGAAAAAGAAAAGTGCAGGATCGTTTCACTCATATGTGGAATATAAAGAAACAAACAGAAAAAATATAACAAAATTACAGGAGGCAAGGCTGTGGCTGCCGGGGGTTGCAGAGAGGAAGGAACAAGGGAATGAAGGGGTGAATATGGTGTTGGTGGAGAGCACTGGAACTCTGGGCGTGGGTGTCTTGTGAAATGCACAGATTGAGTTGAGTGTTCAATATCCTAAAAATCATACAGCCATGTAAACAAAAGAAATAATTTATAAAAAAATCATTCTGACTGCAGTACAAGCAAATGGAGGATTTCCCTGGAGACCTGTTGCTGATAAGGTGGCTGTTAGCATGTAAAGCAGTTTGGGATGGGGGTGAAGGCGAAACTGGGTAAGCTTTCATCAGTTATTGATAGTAAAGTTGTAATATATTTGTAATAGCAGCTATTCACTGTGCAATTAATGTATAGCATATATTATCTATCTATCTATCTATCTATATATATATATATATACGTAGTTCATATTACTTTTTCCTTGATGTAACCTTGTAAAACAGGCATGATATCCTTATATTAAGAAAATGTAGTACCAGGTTCGTGAATTTACCATTGTTACACAGCAGATTAATGGCAACTTCCAGAGTTAATAAAAGTCATTACACACAAGAGTCCAGACTCTTAACCACTAGCACTATATCTAGATGCTCTTGTCAACAGAATGTTCTAGCAGAGTACAAAGACCGAAGAGCATGTGACAAGAGCAGGAAAGTCTGCTCAGAGGGCAAGAAACTTTGCTGTGAAGCATTTTGGATAGCCAGTGATCAAGATAAAAACCCTGGAACTTGGAAGAAGGAAAGTGGGAATCAGAAGACAGTAAAGAAGGAAAAGGAAGGTTAGTGATGACAAACTTGTTCCCTTGAAGTAGACCAAGGGCAGATCCTGCTAGAGCACAATCAATTTGAAAGAGTCTTTTCGGAAATGGAAGGGAGGGTAGCCTTTATGGAGTCATATGGTAAAGTTGAAGCTTTTTGGACTTACATTCCGCATTCAAAGAAGAAGGATGCTAAGCCATGTGTTTCAAGTTCAGTTTGCAGAGACTGGCCACACACCCACGCTTCCTTTACATTTTTTAGTAAATGGCTTCATTCAAGACATATTTATAGGGCTCTTTCAGTGTGAAATGCACACAACACACTGTAGGGGATACAAAAATGGCTGCAACGTAAACACACCTGCCATGACTTTATAGTCTAATGGGGGCACAGAAATACAACAAAGTATAATCAACAGAGGCACAAATAAAACACCATGGTAGTGAAGAACAGAAACGCTCACTTTCACTGGGCACATGGGGAGTTAAGAGAAGGTTTTTGCAGTGAAGGGACTATTTGAGAAGTTCAAGCAAAATGGGTACAGTCATTTTAGGCCAGTGATACTGAAAATATAGCCTTTGAACCAACATTAGCGTCACTTGGGAATATGTTAGCAATCCAAATAACAGGTCCACCTGGGACCTTTTGAGTCAGAAACTCTGGGCTGGAGCCCACAAGTTATCTTGTAAGAAGTCTTCAAGTTTGAGAACCACTGCTTTAGGCAAAGAAGGGAAGGCATTCTAGGTCAAGTAAACAGCGTGACAACAATTTCAATGGGTTTAATCTAGGTGGTGCCTCAGTCTGGGTAAGTACTGGATGTGACTGGAGAGTTGGTTGCATGGGTGGGGATATCAGGAAAGCAGATAAGTCATTTGGGGGCCCTTGGAGTTAATAGTTCAAGCAGTAGGTACAAATAGGTGTTCATGGAGGAAAAAGACAAGAAAAGCAAGAGATTGGTTAAAGGGATACTATTCTCATCTGGCCTGGAGGTTCTCTGCCCTGGTCACCCATGAAAATGACCTGGGGAGTCTGTCAGCATTACCAATGCCAAGGCCCCTCTCCGAGACCTTCAGATTTCATTGGTATTGAGGGTGACACAATATTGGTATGTTTCAGGACTTCCACAATTGAAAATCTTTCTCAAGTGAAGTCAGGTTTGAGACCCCTGTTTTAAGGATAAAGCTCATCTCTAGGTGGCTGGGAAGAAAAAGGAAGTAAAGCTGCTGGATGCTATTTTCTCACAGCTGGATTGTGGCACAGCACCTATGTGGAAGACCTGGATTGGGCTCTTACTCTATAGGCTGGGCCATTCCCCTGACAACTTTGTGAATGACTTCAGCTGCTCAGGATGAACATTGGTTACATAACTGGAGTTGATCCGATATGATTTGGGAGACTTTCCAAAGTCATTTCATACCTATGTCTGGGTAAAGCTCATTCAAAATCTCTGTGTATCCCCCAAGGTCCATCATCATGTTCATCATGGAAAAGGATAGGCCTTGGCAAGGAGGAAGATGCAGTATTCAAAGCTTGAATGCTGATTTCCAGAGCTACTTCCCTCAGAAGCCCTTGTTGGCAAATGTGCTGTTTCCCTGGCATGTGTCTCTGCAGCTTCTGCTGGCCCATTAGGTTCCACCCATACCAGCAGACGGAGGAGGGAAGGAAAAGCTCAACATGCAAATGAGGACGATTTATAAGCCAGAGGAGGGTAGTTGAGGTGTACATGAGAGGGAAGTAGAGGCTATGATAAGTTACTGTGAGATATTTGAAATCCAGTCAGAAATACGGCTGACTAGACAGGAACAAAGGCATGTTGACTTCTAGAACCGTTCAGCTCTGGAACAATTATAAAAATAGACAATAATATAAGTAGCTAATATTTACTGAGCTCTTAGGAAGGGCCAGGTATGGAGGGTAGAGATTTGCTTCTGTTAGATCATTTCATTCTTATACTGACATTATGAGATAGGTTCCTTTTAACAGATGAAGAAAATAAAGTTGGCAAGGTTAAGGAGTTTGCCTAAAGTCACACGATAAATCCAGAGCCAAGACCCTAAGCCAAGTATGATTTTAAAATGTGAGCTATTAGCATTCTATGGCAGCTAGTTCCTGATAAAACTGCACTCGATTCCAGAATGGGTAGGATTTGCATGTGGTGTATGGAAGGTTACACAGAGGCAAAGTAACAGAAGGTCAGGCTGAGGAATATGGCTTGGGTTCAAGAGGCACTAGAGAACCATTAGAGGTATTTGAGCATTATCATTGGCACTAGCAAATAAACTCTGGCAATAAATGCTATATGTAAGATAAGTCTTGAGGGAGAGAGACAAGCAGGATTCGCTACAAAATTTGTAGGACCTATAACAAAATGAAAATTTAGGGTGACCTGCTCAAAATTATGAAGACTTTCAAGACAGTGATAGCAGAGTGTTAAACCAAGTGCCAGTCCCTGTAAAACTGAACAGATGGCATGTTCATGAATCCTGCCCTGGAGACGGGAAGATAGTGAAGAAGGTATTAGTGGCAGTGAGGTGAGTATGGATATAGTTGGGAACCAGGAGTGTGGTGGGGGGAGGGGGCAGAAATAAAAGGATGCAAGCCTTAGTGAGAAAATAGAATTAACAGGATTTTATGAATGTTACTCTCTCCTTTCATATTCAGTGACAACTAAGATAAAGTCCAGATGAATGGAAAGATCAAGAAGAGACACTAATTTGAGAAAGAAATTGATAAATTTGCTTTGGAAACCCATGTTCACTAGCGGGCTTGGTAAAACATACTTTGAGTACAAATATTATTCATCTACACTAGGTGCTGGGACTTGGCATCCACCAGGCCATAATTGGCTTAGTCTCTGGCTTAGCCATGAGGCTCTCCTTCTTCCTGGAGAGGGGGACTTCTTGAAAGCTTATTCCTGGGAGCTAGGGGCAAGCAACATGACTCTCCTCCAATGGGCTCTCTTTGGACAAAAGGTTAATTCTGAAATGGATTGGAGTTAGAGACCTGGCAACAGTAGCTCCTCTCCTTTTCCCATGCCTAAGAGTCTTTGTGAATCCCAAAGGTCATTGCAGGTCCAAGGGGTCAGACCGTGTAACAGACTCAACCTTGACTTAGAGTTTCCCTTATATTCTCAGAGCATTCTTGGTTCTATTCTCACTCATCTGCCCCTCAGGACACAGAGGCACTCTGGGTGATCCTGTTCCAGGTTTGGTCGGTAGCCTTGCTCTGCAACCAGGTCTTTCTGACAAATGGATAGTCTTGATCCATAGATATCAAAGAGGGTTCAGCCCCAGTAAAGACTGGCAGGTCTGCTTGTTGACAAGTGCTAGGGAAGCTCCATAAGAACCAAATAGAGAAGGCACTCATCATGGCCGAATCATCCACGTGATAGCAGAGGATCGAAAGTAAGACCAAATTGGGAATGAACGAAAAGGGAACTATTTCCCTACATGTCTCCTGTCTTATGAAGTATCTGGCTCTACTCCAAATGGTACCCTAAAAAGAAAGCGGTCCTTTCATTCCACCCAAGGTAAAATACACTCTCGGGTTAGATACCAGATGAATATGCCTGGGTTGGACATAAATTCAGAGTTCGTTGCCTTGGGGAATGACGTGAGTGGCATTCATACACCTTCTCTGTGATCCCCAACCTGCTGGGTCAGTGATCTGCCACTTCCACATGAGAGGTCAAAGGTGGCTAGGCCCTCCTCCAAAAAACACCACCTTTTGCATGAACCCATTGTATTTTATAGAAACAGGGAAGGTGGCTGTGGAGACAGAAAGTCCCCAATTTGCCACTTGCTCGCTGTGTGACCTTTGACCAATTACTTAACTTCATGAAACCTCAATTTTCTTATTCAGAATAAACACTACTTGGTAAAGTTCCTGTGAAGATTACATGAGTGAATACTCGTAAGACACCTATTAATGTCTGGCACATATAAAATTTTTGATAAATGAGAGATTCATCATAATTGTAACCATAATGATAGAAACTGAGTGGTTCAGACGTATGGGCTGTGCAGCCAGCACACAATGAGTCTGAGTTGTAAGCCTTCCTGGATGATCTGCCTGTCACTGTCACAGTCCTCAATCTTGTCTTATTGAGACCATTAAAGGACTTTCTTCTGCCCTCTGAACTGGATGCTTTGCCGTTGCTTGTTCTTTCAAATGATGTCACAGGCTTGGTGAGCTGGGGGAAGACTTCACTGAGGAGTGTCACAGTCAAGAGTGGACCAACTTTGAGTCTGTATCCTCACCCACCAGGGGCCTTATTCATTAACCTGGGAGGCTTGGCTCCTGCAGAAGTGGATGTTGTTGCCATCCATCACACTTAACTTCAGGCTAGTTTAAGTCAGATGGTAGGGATGGAGAAGACATCGGGAAGAAGCTAATATCTGTCTTCAATGCAGTCTTATGTCTCTTTGTGAGGCCTAGTCCCCAAGGAACCCAGTATTTTCATGAAATCCCTAGCTACTTAGGGATCTTCAACACAGTCGCCTCACGCCTATGTCTCCTGGGAATCTCTGCCAGTCATACAGCTTTGCTAAATCCTTTCCTCATCTTTACAACTTGCCTGTTCAGGGAACCAATCTCACAGGACTCTTTGAGTGGGCCTGTGTTAATGATTTCTGTAGTATCCTGCTGTGTTTAATTCACATTTCAGGAAGGGGTTTGGGTGACTGAGAAGAGGAAGCAGACTTTGGGTAGAGACGTTTTACATCCCTCCAATGAAAGCCCTGGTACAAGTGACTATACCTCTGAATAAAGCCTTTGACCTTCCTTCTGCTGTCAGTTGCCCCTAGGAAAGGCCTTACTTCAAGAGGTGGGGTAGTCCAATCATTCCGAAAATAGGTTTTGGAGCCAGTGTGTCAAATCCCAGTTGTCTCAATTACCAGCTCTGTGATCTTGAGCAAACATGTTTTTACTTCATCTTTATGTGCCTCACATTCTTCATCTGTCAAATGGACTTAAAAGCTCTGCAGACTGCACAGGGCTACTATGTGAATAATAGGTGAGTGAATATGTATATACATGTCTAGAGCAACACCTGGCACATGAAGAACATGATATAGATCTTTATTAAGTAACTGTGGAGCCAGAGATGCCTGGCAGTGCACCTTTCTGCCTAGCAGATGGCCAGCCTGGGCCAACCAGCCAGTTCTGTCAGGGATAGCACGAGCAGTGTCCAGGCTGCAAGTGGAGGGGTTGTGATTCTCTGCAGCAGTGATGTGTCCGCTTCCTCCATATGACCAGGGTAGATGACCGGCTACCTCTAAGGAGGGCGTGTGGGGGAAGGATGAATCTGATTCTATCATCGCCTGACATGTGGCTGCCTTTGAGAATCCTCAGTTTGGGAGAGTCCCCAAATCTCTCTCTTCATTTAGAGATCTTGCTCCACCTGGCTGGATTTGTTCCTCCTAGGACCATGGGTCCTCTGCTGTCGGTGCCTGAACAAGTCAGAATGTATCTAATTTGGAGGGTGTGAAACACAGCAGCCACTCAAGGCAAGTGGAAGTGGCAGGGCTCTGCGGGATATGCATGTATTTTTACAATGAAAAGGTTGCAGGCATCGTAATGACTGCACGTTGGAAAGAGTCATCTGCTATCTGTGTTTTGGCAGAGGCCTGCTCTATAAAACAGCCTGTCCTTGTTGGTCATGAGCTTAAGGAATCTGAAGGAGCAAAGTCAAGTCAGTCTTCCTTTGACTGTGCTGACCTCCTTTGCTTGGAACCAGGGAGCTCCTGTACACACACTGCCACAGGCTAGAGTTTCTCCAGGAAGCTGAGTGTTCCACTGCCCTCATATCCATAAGCCTCAGGGAAGGAAAGGAATGGGACCAGGTGAATCAGCACAGGGGAGGTATTTTGAAAAAGCCAAGTCTGAAAGCATAGGGATATCAGCATGTCACCAAGCTAAAAAGGAAAGCTTATTGGCTGCCTCTAGGGCCATCAACTCTGCCTCCCTCACTGCACATTTCGTTTTCTATCTACTGCAGTTCTTGCTCAAACATTTGGGGATTACTATTGTTTTCTTGCTCATCATTTATTTTGCAACAGGATTAGCATTAATGTGAAATGAGGAACAAGCTCGTGGGTAAACAGTCAAATGTTGCAATTTTGTGTGATTCTGCGTGCCATTCCTTGGCTGTGCCTCACAGTACCCTGCACAGAGCTGTAGCAGGTGCTCATCAAGCCTGTTTTGTCTTCCAATACCCTTTGTTTTCACATGTAAAGGTAATTCAGGATAATAGAATCCTTTCTCACTGAGCACTTAAGATTGTGCTGGATTCTTTTCATAGATCTTTATCCTGTTGAATCCTCAGAACAACCTGATGAGGCAGGTGCTATTATCTTTTCACAGATGATTCTGTGCTCAGACCTATCTAAGTTCATGCAGATATTGTAGAGAAGGGGTTTTTGCCCAGGCATGGCCTCTTTCCATTGTCCTAGCTCCTTTCACTATTTGAATTCCTTCTGATGATCTGTGTTGAGGGTTTTCTTTGATATTTTGCTATATTTTCACCTTCTAATATTTAAGGACAATTGAGGGGTTCACTCATCCCTACAATCCTAATGAGCATAGCAGCTTGCCCCAGTCATTTGTGCATAATGTTACCCAGCTGCTCCAGAAAGCTTCCTTCCATGAAGAGACTCCTGTGCACTACTGAGGCAATGGAAAGTCCTAATTATTAAATGGGTCAGACAGTGTTTAATCAAGTGGTTGAAGGTGGTTGCTTGCCAAATATTAATGCTTAAACCACTTCCTATAATAATAGTAGTGGCAGAAGAAGAGTTATTTGCCGGGTCCTGTCATGGATATTGTTCATGTATATACAACATATTCTGAGGCTATAGAAGATCTTGTATTTATATGGCTCTATCTTTACAGAAATTGTCTAGGTCACTAAACTCTCCGTATTGCAGTACAGATATTTAAATAAAACAACTTTGATGTCAATAAAACTCATGGAGATCTTCTAGTTAGAATCTCTCAATGCTTTATAGCTGAGAAAACTGAGGCTGATGCAGCAAGTGCCTAGTTTAAAGGCAGAGCCAAGAACCAAGCTCACATGTCTCACTCCTGCCTCCTTCAGCATTATTACCCTTGGTTTTAAAGGTACTCCAATAAAAAATATTTATTGAGTACTTAACAAGTGCCAGATTTGGAGTCAGAGATGTTAGTTTGGTGACCTCTCTAGGATCATACTTCAAGCATGTGTCAGAGTTAAGAGGCCTACTATCTAACAGACACCTTTGCCTTTTAACACAATGGAGTCAAACTACAACTAAATCAGACAAACAAAACTGGAATAAGTACAAAGATGCAGAAATTAAGCAGCATGCTTCTGAACAATTCGTGGATCAATTAAGAAATTAAAGACAAAATTAAAAAATATTTGAAAACAAACAAAAATGAAGAGATGAGTCACCATTATATGTGGGATGCGGCAAAAGCAATTCTAAGAAGTAAGTGTATACAGATATAAGCATACATCAAAAACCAAGAGACATCTCAATTTAGATATCTAACCACATGCCTGAGGGAACCATAAGAAGAATTGGACAACTGAAGCCAAAAATAGTAAAAGGAAGGAAATAATAAAAATTAGAGAAGAATGAAATAAAATTAAAAACAAGAACACCATTCAAAAGATCAGCGAAATTGAGAGGTGGTTCTTTGAAAAGATAAACAAATTTGATAGCCATATTTAGCCAGATTCATTAAGAATAAAAGACTAAAATCCCTAATAAAATAATCAAAAATGAAAAAGGGGAGACAATTATAGATATTCCAGAAATACAAACAATCCTAATGTTGGCAGAATCCATCTTTGCCAACAAATTCACCAAACTTGAAGACATGGACAGATTTGTCAATTCCTACAAACTTGCAAAACTTATCCAGGAACACATGGAAAACATGAATTAAACTATTCACAAGCACAGGAATTGAAGCAGCAATCAAAAGTCTCCTACAAAACAAGAGTCCATGACTGGTTGGCTTCACTACTGAATTCCACTAAACATCCAGAGAAGACCTAATACTCATTCTCCTTAAACACATTCACAAAATTGAAGGGAAAACTCCCAAATACGTTCTACAAGGCAATTATTACTTTGATTCCAAAATCAGACAAGGATAGAAGGAAAACTAAATACAGATCCATATCACTGATGAATATAGATGCAAAAGTCCTCAACAAAATCTTACCAAACTAAATTCAACAACATATTAAAAACTGTATGTCATGGCTACATGGAGTTTATTCCAGGGATGCAAGGATAGTTCAAGATACCCAAATCTATCAATATACCACCACAACAAAGTGAAAACAAAAATTATGTGACCATATCAAAAGATGCAGAGAAAACATTTGACAGGATTCAACATTCATTCACGATAAAAATTCTTGCTACAATAGAAACAGAAGACACAATCGTCAACATAGTAAAAGTCATATATGAGAAAACCATAGGTAACGCGATACTTGATGGTGAAGAACTGAAATTTTTTCTCATAAGATCTGGAATAAGACAAAGATTCTCACTGGTACTATCCAACATAGTTCTGGAAGTCTTGGCAAGAGCAGTACGGCAAGAAAAGGGCATTAAAGGAATACAAATTATAAATAAAAAATAAAATTATCATTATTTGCAGATGATATGATTTTATATTTAGAGAACCCAAAAGTCTCCACCAAAAAAACTGTTTGAAATGACAAATGAATACAGCAAAGTGGCAGGATATAAAATCAACACAAAAAAATTAATAACATTTCTATATACAAATAACAACAACAAAAAAAACTAGGGGAAAGAGAATTCAAGAAAGAAATCCTATTCACAATCACAACCAAAAAGAAAAAATACCTGAGAAGAAACTTAACAAATGTGGTGAAAGACTTACACATTGAAAACTGTAAGATGTTGATAAAAGAAATAAAAGACACAAAGGAATAGAAGAATAGTCTGTGTTTGTGGATGAGAATTAATATAATTAAAATGGCCATCTTATTCAAAACAACATACAGATTTAGTGCAATTTCTATTAAAATTCCAGGGACATTTTTCAAGGAAATTGAACAAACGTACTAATTTGTATGAAACTAAAAAAAAAAAAAAAAAAAAAAAGACCTGGAATAGCTAAAGCTATCCTCAAAAAGAAGAAAAATGTAGGATTCACATTCCCCAACTTCAAACTATATACCAGCAATAGTCATCAAGCCAGTATGGTACTAGAATAAAAACAGACAGACTAGCAGAATAAAATTGAGAGACCAGAATAAAAACCACAACTACCTGGTCAGCTAATCTATGACAAATGGTCTAAGAACACACAATGCAGGAAGGAAAATCTATTCAACAAATGGTGTTGAAAACATTGAATAGTCACTTGAAAAAAAATGAAGTTAGATCATTTGTTGGTACCATTCATAAAAGTTAACTCAAAATGGATTAAAAACTTGAATGTAAGAGCTGAAATCATAAAATACATACAGGAAAACATAGGTGATTTGTTCAATGTCATCAACTTCAGAGATGTCTTTGTGGAACTGACAAATACCATATTTTGCTATGTAATGTTCACATTTTTTACCACATTTGTGAGGTTTTTTTTGAAAAATAGGGATGTGCATTATACATGGGTAGTACTAATTTGGTATCTATATGAATATTTTCAGTTATTTTATTTCTTGTACCTTGTATTTGTTCTTGTGTTTTGTAATTATTTGTTACATAAATGTCTTGTACCATAATATGTTGAAAAATAAATGCTGTAATTCCTTTATAATAATAAAAACAAGTACTTAGAAATAAACAAATAAAATTTGAAATAAAAAATTAAAATAAGGTTTTTCCTGAAAGTTTGGGCCAAAAATGTGGGTACACATTATACACAGGAGCACATTATAGATGGCAAAATACGGTAAATCAAAGGAAACTATGGTAAAACTTAAACTTGGGACTACATCAAACTAAAAAGTTTTTATGCAGCAAAAGAAACTGCCACTGAAACCTAAAGGCAACCCATAGAATGGGAGAAGTTACCCACACAATTTGCATCGGACAAGAACTTAATTTCCAAAATATATAAAAAGTTCACACACCTCAACAACAAAAAGGCAAAATCCACTCAAAAAATGGACAGGGAATCTGAATAGATACCTTTCTAGAGAAGACAGATGACCTGCAGACATATGGAAAAGTGGTGTACATACAAATGGTATACATACACCATCAGAGAGGTGCAAATTAAAAACACAATGTGATATCCCCTTATACCAGAGAGAAAGGTCTATATCAAAGACTAGAAACAAAAAGTGCTGGGGAGAGTATGGAGAAAAAGGAGCCCTCCTACATGGTTTGGGAAATGTAAATTAGTGCAACTTCTTTGGAAAATAGTATGGAGATTGTTCAAAAAGCAAAGATAGGATTTGATCCATCAATTCCACTTTTAAGCATATACCAAGAGAATACAAAAACACTAATCAAAAAATATCTACACTCATATCCATAAGACCACAATTCACAATAACCAAGACATGGAAACAACCTAAATACCTGTCAAGAGATGAGTGGAAAAGTAAGCTGTGGTCTAGATACTCAATGGGATTCTATGTAGATGTTAAAAGTAATGAAATTGTATCTTTTGACATAACCTGGCTGGAACTGGAGGTGATTATTCTAAGCATAAGGAACCAAAAAGAAAAACAGAAGTCCAGGATGTTTTCACTCATGTGTGAAATAAAAAGATACAAAGCAAATGAGTGGACCAATCTCAAAAAAATTCATGGGAGGCAAGACTATGGTTGCCAGAGGGATGAGGGGAGGGAACAAGGAAAGGAGAGAGTTAACAAGGTGGCAGTAAAAGGTACCAGAACTCTGGTGTTTAGTGTGGTGTGAAATGCACACAGTCTGGAGGCTGAACTGAATATCCTAAAAAGCACATAGCAATGTAAACAAAAGAAAAAATAAAACTAAAAATTCAAAATAAAAGAAGGGATTTGGTAAATCTGTGGTTCTGAAACCTAGCGTGCAGCAGAATCATCTGAATCACAGGCTACTGGTCTCGTCCCTAGAGTTTCTGGTTCAGTATAACTGGGATGGAACCTGAGAATCCTTATTTCTAACAAGTTCCCCAGTGGTGCGGATGCTGCTGGTTGCAAATTATTGTTTTTAAGGGAAGGGGCACAAATCTGTTCATCAAGTACTCCTCAAAAGACAGTTGTGATGGTTAAATTTTTTACCCTCAAACTCCATAACATTTTTCAGGTACACACACACAGCTGTGTTCGGGAGAATGGTATTAAACTTAGCAAGTGTCCATTTGCTCAAACAAGTGAATGACAAATGTACTGCATTAGGGAAGCTAAACAAATGTTCTCCAGAGTAATGGGAGGCAGTCAGCAGCTGAGGAAAGAGTTAAATCATTAGGTAGTTTATCTTGATTCAGTCTCTGTAGGGGTTGGGTATCTTTGCCGCCATCTCCACCTGCCATGGTTAGAAAGGTCTTCTACCATTTAAAGAGGAACAGGTTCATTATTAAAGCATAAGGGCAAATTAGTGATTATAGGCAGCAAGAAAACAGAGCAAAACACATCAAAGTCACTCATAATCCACAGCAACAGACTACAAATAATGTTTTATTTTTTTTTAAATGTGATAATCAGATGTAGCTAACACTGACCAGAGCTTGCAGGATTAATTATTCCCCATAAAGATAGTGGGGGGGCTTAGTTAGATAGGGATGATGATGTTGGGAGGGAATTGGTTAGTCATTCTGTTGGCTCCTGCATTTGACTCCTGCATTTGCCATCCATTCCCTCTTCTTTACTGGATCAAAGGCAAGAACAGGTAATAAATGAGTTCAGCAGCTCTGAGACACTGAGTACACTTTGCAGAGAAGTTCCCATGAGAGGTTGGAGTATGTATTTGTGACAGTCTCAACAGTATCACCTTTGTAAGATTTTCAGTCTTTCTTGATAATTTTTCTCTAGTGCAATCTAGATTAGCAATGAGCTGGCATATATACTAGCTTAGCTAGGGATTCTCAGAAAGTAGAGCTGGTAGGTTACTCCTGATACCTTTTCTCATCCAGGCCCCCAAATCCTAGTTTCTTAAAACCAAGAGGAATAAGATACTCTTCATCCTCTCAGATCTTTCCCCCAGAAAGCCCACTGGTTCACTTTCTTGGGAACTTTATCCAATCTAATAATCTATTTCTCAGGACAAAGTTTTTGTTATGTGTGCATGTGTCTGAACACATGTGTGTCTGTGGGTAGAGAGGGGGGTCAAGATGCATTATAGCTTTTTGTTAACTATTCTAATTCAGACTTCTTGGATTTAGATCTCAACTGTACTTCCTATTCACTACATTTCCTTGAACAAATCACTTCATCACTCTAAACCTCAGTTCCATACTGTAAACAGGGGATAACACAAGAGCCTAGTACATTTGATTAATACATTTGCTATAGAATACATTTGATGAAGAGTGAACCTGCACTCCTAAAAGATATAGAGTGTTGTAAACCAATCCTACCTCAATTTCAAAAGAGCCTAATATAAAGAGTTGTGAGAGTTACAAGAAAATGCATGCAAAGCATTTAGGTTGGTACACTAATCCTATATATCAACTGTTGTTATCATTATCATAACTTATATGGAGGAAGAAAGACTGATAAAGCAAGTTGAGAAACCTAAAGTGATGGGAACATAACCTAAATGGGGCACTGAAAAACTGCTATTTTTGGTCCTCAAGGTAGCCTTTTCCTTGGGTGATTGCCATTAACACAATGGCTGAATTAAGGTGACTGTGTCTGCAGATACTCTTGGGAATGAGGGTGTAGACAGTAATGTATCCAAGCAGAGAAAGGACTGGGTAGGAGTTGCATATGATAGCCCCTTGATAGCAAGAGGCAGAGGCTGGTAGAGTGGATCAGCAGGTAGTGAAACAATCTCCATAGGGAACACTGGGCCTTTACCATAAAACTCCATCCTTTGCCACACAAATTCAATCCATACCATCTTTTACTGTACAAACTTCAGTGGTATTTGAAACACAGCTATCTGGGGCTGCTCTGCTGTCCTTCCTCTGGCTTTTGAGCATACTTATCCTTCTCATACTTCTCACACACCAGTCCTTTGCTTATGTTATTCCTTCATCCTGGAACCCCTTTCATTCATTATTTACTTGGTTAAAACTTATTAACCCTTCCTTGTTTTCTTTCTTTCCCAGTTTGAGCTCTATGTGCTCACAGCCCTCGGTAATTCTTATGGCATAACACAGGATCACAGTGCATTGTAGGATCAAATGGATAGGCTACCTGGTACCATAGCCAAAAGCCATTTGTTGTTACTGAGCTCTTGAAATGTGGCTAATCTGATATGGGATATATTTTAAGTGCAAAATAAACACCAGAATTTGAATACTTGATAAAAACATGTGAAATATATTATTAATAACTGTACATTGATTACATGTTGAAATACTATTCTGTATGTATTGAGTAATAAAATATATCAAAATAATTGATTTATAAAATTAATTAGAAATAAATACATCAACTAAATAAGTTATATGTAATTATTAGCAAAATATAGCAAATAAAATGGAATAAAATAAATCAAATAACATCAAAATTGATATCATCTGTTTTTATTTCATTTTCTAAAGGACAATATTAGAACATTTAATATGACAAATACAGCTATCATGATATTTCTATTGGACCATGCTTCCCTAGACTGTCAGTTCCATGAGGGCAGACAATCTGTCTGTATCACTCATCCTGGATGTCTTTGCTGCCTTCCATAAATTAGTGCTCCCTAAATATTTCTAAATAACAAAATAAAAGAATTGCTCTTGTATTCTGGGTTTGTTGTGAATACTAGAACACTGGTTAGAAGGTCCATGGAATCATCTTGTGTGTATTTTCCATGCCTCTGGATGAATGGGTATTTAATTCACATTGCTGGATTTTATGCCTTTAATTCTACTGATGACAGGAAGTTGTAGCTGTGGCTAAGTGATATAATGATCCACTTACATATTCATTATGTGCAAATCCTTTTCAAGTCTGTTCAGAGAAATGATGTGAAGAAGAGGAAATAATTCCCAAAACTAACAGGCATTTTTTAAAAAAGCAAGGTCAACAGAATCAAAACTTAGACTAAATGATGAATATGTTTTCTATGGTTGTATAAGAAATGACTACAAGTGTAATGGTGTAAAACAACACACATTTATTATTGCACAGTTTCTGTGGGTCAAAAGTCTGGGCACAACATGCCTGGATTGTCTGCTCAGGACCTCACTGAGCTGAAGTCGAGGTATTTGTTCAAGGTTTCATTTCTCTCCTGGGCTCAGGATCATTTCTAACTTCATTCAGGTTGTTGGAAGAATTTGGTTTTGTTCTGGTGGTTTGGGACCATTACCACTTCTTAAGGCTGCTCACAGTTTCATGGCATGTGTGCCCCAAAGGCAGTTCATAAAATCAGTGCTTTCGTTCTGCCAATCCAGTTGGAACATGTCTCTCTGACTTCCTCTTTCTCACCATCCAGAGAAAACTGACAACTTTTAAAGGGCTCATGCAGTTAGGTCAGCCCTGTTGACCTCATTATCCTATCTGAAGAGCGCCTCATTTGGGACCTTAATTACATCTGCAAATACCCATACAGCATTACCTAGATTAATGTTTTATTGAATAACTGGGAGGTGTGTATCCATCAGGGACTAGAAATCTTGGGAGTCCTCCATTGTTTCAGTAAGAAAAAAGTTATGAGCAGAAACTTTGGGAGTACGGAAGGAGTCAATTCTTTCAGAGTGGAAAAGAGGCATGTGGAGGGGTCTCTCCAGTGAGAAATGTGGGCATTGCAAACCATATTAAAGATAATATGCAACAGCCATCCTACTTTAAAGTTGAGGAAATGGAAGTTCAGTGAGCAGAAGACTCTGGAAGAGGTCATTGCAGTCACTTATGTTCTCCCTGTAAAATCTGTTGACTGTCAGAAAGGCTGGCTCATGGAGCACTTGAAATCTGAAGAGATTGAGTTACCTAATCCAATTTACAACCTAAAATCCCATTTTATTCTTTGAATTTTAGAAAAATAAACAAATCTATAGTGTTATGTAGAGTATCGAATTTATTGTCTCATTCATATCCAACACTGAAAGCACTGGTTGTTAAATCATGAATTTCATTCTTCAAATGTGTATTTTTCTTGAAACCAGTTGTTTAAGGGATGAAGAAGTTGAGCAAAGAAGTGGCCCTATTTCCCACTCAGGGCAAAGTATAGTGATGAAGTGTCTTGAGAACAGATATTAAAGGGCAGAGACTTTGAGGCCTTTGGCACTAAGGGGCATTGGTTGGAAAGAACCTTTGAGCCTCAATGTCCTCTATTCAGGCACCCCAAAAAGGATTTGGCGAGAACACAGGAGGGAATGTAACACCCTAGGGTTTCAAAGGAACATCACCTGAGTGGCATTCTTAGGCCCGGTTTTTAAAAATACACACATGCAGTTTGTTCCTCCAGTGCTGACAGTATATTATCAATGTGATGAGATGAGCAAGTATTATTTTTGCAGAGGCAGAATAAAATAAAGATGGAATCTCTGGGGCCTGACTGGTAAGGTCGTGTTTGACTTTGTCAAAGACTGAATTTAAAGGTGCAGGTGCCTCTTGTGTTTATTAACTTAGGATTTGAGCTGAGAACTGTTTCAGATCACTGTCAAATCAGCTTAGGTTATTTATTGAAAATGTTTTCTTCTCATTTTTCATGTTTCCAGGGGTTCAGGCACTGAGGATAATTTTTCTACTGCAAAATAATCAATAATATGACAGCAGCTGATTTTCCCACTCACAGCAGCAGTCAATTCTCAACTCTTCTGGGGATGTTTATCCAGTTGTCTAGTGCTTCGGGATACTTGCTTGATGATTTCTATTTGCTTCTGGCCTTTGGGGTCTTTCCTTTATCCTCCTTTACCACAGGGTCACAAGAGGATAGAAGGAACTGGAAGAAAATATGTTTACTTTCTTGATTTTTAAGGTTTAAGCAAGGGTCTGGTAGTAGTGGGGGTAGAAGCAAACACCAATTCTACTGAGCCATCAAGAATTAGGTCACCTACTCCTTTCACCCATTTACCTGTCTGTCACGTTCTTACAATTGAGGACTGACTTGGAGATCCAGGAAACCCTCTGAATTGCATCTATTAACTGGTATTCACTGTGTCAACCCACATAATAAGTGTGATAGGCAGGTAAAAAATAACAAAATAAAGCAAACAAAAGCAACAGAGATGAGCCTCTAGATAATCAGTGTAGGCGCTTCTATGTAATTAACTCCTTGTAGCCAAATCGAAACTGAAATTTTTTCTCCATCAATTAATGATAAAATTTAATATTCATTACTTTCACCATTCATACAGCTAACTGGAATTGCTCTTCTCTCTTTGTAAAAATTTCTATGCTGAAATTGTCCAGAGCTCAGATTTTCAAATCTCAAAATGAGTAGTGATAGAACTACAGAATCTCAGTCACATGCTAGTACATACATTTTTCACTGTCATCACTATCATCCTGTACCTCCTTGGATGTCTCTGTGCAAATGTGGGATATAAAGGAAATAATAGCTACTTAGCAGTCAAAATGATTGAGTAAATATGTACCAAGGACTAAGTCTGCTGTGTGTGCTGTTTTTGTCCCTGTTTCTTGCACATAGTGGGATTGATAGGAAAAAAAATGTAAGGACACTAGGGGATAGAGGCCATGGAGTCAAAAGAATGATTTTCATATTCTAAATGGATTATTTCTTGACTTATTGATCTTGGGTGATTTATGGATACATCTTTTGAGAAACCTGAAGTCTAGGGAAATGAAGAATAGCTTTTCCACATTTCTCACAGGGTTGTTGTGAGAAATAAATGGAATAATTACATAAACATGTCTAGCCAAGTGCTTGGTAATTAATGGGCATTCAGTAAATGTTTGTGGATTCTGATTGATGGGCCTAAGGGATCTGGCTTCAGGAGATCTACGAGCTTGAAGAGTGGAGCTTAGGTGTACGTTATGGAATAGATAGAGTCCAAGGCATTATTGGGAGAAGATACCGTCTTATACTGTGAAAATTGTACATTCTAAGCTTAGATTTTCATTGATGGAAAATACTTTTCTAGGAGTCAGATATTCCATCAAACCATTCAAGTACAGGCAGGGAAGAGCGATATTTTGGATATACGAAAAGTTGATTCTTTCTGAGTATATCAGGATAGGTCGAAAGTCCTACTTATCAGGATTTCCAGCATATTAAAACATTCACAAGAACAAATATTTTTTAAGAGAGATTTCTGGGTTGTTTTCTCACTGCTCTATCTCCAGTGCCTAGAAAAATGCCTGACACATAATAGGAAAACAACACATGTGTATTGAGTGTTCTCATTCATCATTCCAGATAGGATGTCATATCCACTTCCTATATATTGCTTTGTCATGTAATTATCATGGAGTGGGGATGTGGAATATATAAAATATATGGCTATGAGAAAAGAGTTTACTGTAGTTCTCAAGTATAATTGCAAAAAGAAAACAGTTTGGTAAGTCAATCTATTTTGGTTCAAGTTCAGGTAAAGAGAAAAAAGTATGTTTATTGCCATGAGGTTTACTGGAAATAGTATTTTCCTGGGGTAATATTAACGGCTATGGGTTTTACTGACAGTAAGAATAGCATTTCTACGTTTTTGTTCTTCAGTACTTATTTATTCCAGTTCCAATATAGAGAAGCTGTATATTAAGTCGATCTGTGGGGATTGGGAAAGATTTATTACAAACAGGACTTAGTTATTTTATTTTTCCAGTATCCTTTCTTCTTGACCTTTTCTTCGCAATCCCCCCGCCTGCCACTGAAATTTATTCCCAAATTCCAGCCTCTGGAAGTTTTCTCACAGTCCTTGGCAAGGTGTTCAGACAAGATCCTGACTCTGAATTTGTCATGTTGCTCCTGGATTGGCTAGATCTGGCAAGCAGGTTCTAGGCTTCTATGAAAAACTTTAAGAGGCTTCCTCTTAAAGACAGAACTTATCTAATTTCTATGTAATCTTGTCTCTGTAGATTTGTGTCAGCCACTAATATTCTGACATTTTCTTTGGACTTGCTTTGCCATCTAACTTCTGGTATCTTCTATTGATTACTTGATTGACTCTGATGTTATTTTATATTGACCTGTAATTTCTATGAATTCCCAACATCTGGAGTATTCTCTTGATGTGTTCCTAAGTTTTAGTTCTATAATCTGCCTTTATCTACAGTTACAGTTTCAGGATTTTTGTAGCTCATGGCTCCTTTGCCTGATGCCTCATATCTTGGAAACTCAACGCCTTGGCACCCTACCTAAATAGCAACAAAATGGAAAATGCAAGGTAGGACTAATCCAAATAAAAGAAAATTCGCAAAAAACTTGAGGGTAATTTCAACTAGTAATTTTATACCCTTCTGTTTACAGAGTTAGAGACATGGTATCTTTAATCCCTAGAAAACTCTTCTATTGGAATTCAGGACTTGGAAACTTTTTATTCACCCTAGATTACATTAAAAATTAACCTTAACTTCTTGGATATCCTGGTCTATCTTTCAACAGAATGAGAGACTCTCCAAATTCTATGTTCCCTCATAAGGAAATAAGAGTTGCCCATCCATGCTATGATGATTGATTTTATGTCAACTTGACTGAACCATGGGTACCAAGACATTTGGTCAAACATTATTAAGGGTGTGTTTGTGAGGGTATTTTTGAATGAGATTGACATTTCAATTAGTAGACTAGGTAAAGAAGATAATTCTTAATGTTAGTGACCCTCATCCAATCAGTCAAAAACTTAAATAGAATCAAAAGCCTGACCCTCCTGGAGTAAAAAGGAACTCTTACCTAATTGCTTTAGCTGGGGCAGTAATCTTTCATTGCCTCTTACTTGAACTGAAACATCATTACTGATAGCTTTTGGACTGGAACTTATGCCATTGGATGTACTAGTTCTCGGGCTCCAACATGAACTAGAACTATACCATTGGCTCTCCTGAGCTTCCAGGTTGCCAACTTAACCTGAAGATCTTCAGATTATATTTATAATTGTGTGAGTGAATTCCACATAATAGATCTCTCTGTCTTTCTGTCTCTTTCTCTCTATTCTATAAGCTCTCTATCTACACACACACATACACACACACACACACATACAGAGGCTCTCCACAGAAGCAAAAGTAGTAGGAAAACCTTGACTAATACACCTGTCACACTGCATTGTCTCTTTACTTGGAGTCTGGGTGCTCCAGGAAGAGGAGGAGAAAAGATCGAGTGAAGTCTCAAGAAGTCTTACCAGACTTGAAAAATATTCAAATTAGGACAATTTTAGAGAAAAGGGGCTTCATTAAGAATTAAGAGACCAAAGTTGTAATCATGATTCAATAATTCATTTGTGACATGACATTCAGTGTGTTATCTCTCTTGTTTTACTCTTATTTTATAGTGAAAAAAACTTGCAAAAAACTCCTACCTTATACCTATGTTATAGGAACGCTATAAAAAGTCAAGTAACTCAAACACTATCAATGAACAATAATATCAACTCTCAACATTTTTTCCTTTTAGCCAAGAACCATTTATCATAATCTTCCCTGATGCTATTTATACCAAAGGCAACATGAATTCTTTGTGTTCTTTTGTTTCTTTTAAATAGAAATACAGATGCAATGTCTTGCAGGAAGAATAGGTTTTGTGGTCAAGACAATGCAACAGAATTAATGTGCAGGAAATGGGTGCCCAGATATTATGAGAAAAGTGGAGCCACACATTATTAGAAAGTCTCATAAATTATGATATTTTAGTATATCAGATAAAATTTGGTCTTCTATTTCTAAGTTTGCCACTGGAGATAAAAATAAGAATTAGCTAATCATGCCAATTGTCAAAACTTCAACTTATTAGTATTAATCAGACTAAAGCTGATTTGATAGAATAGTATCGACACTGTTGGTCATCAGTAGGAAGAGATTTTGTCAAAAAAGGAATCAAGGTGGAAGTCTGTATCTAAGATGGTGACTGAGGACTTTCCTTAGTTTCTCCTGTAAGAGGAATAACTGGCTATTCTCCACTGAAGCTACACTGGTGGGGAGACCCACAGCAAGGTGGAGAGGTGAGGCAACCCACCAACCGGGAGAACAATACATATTAAATTGAAGAGATAGCTTGAGGAATTCCATGCATTTGTGTTATTGTAGGCGGGTGGAGAGCATGAATATATTTACCAAGTGGAAACAGCCATGGCTTCAGAGGGAGTAGGCAGGATGGAGACAGCAAGGTAACCGACCCAATCTGGAGTTGTGGGGAGAGGAGAATGAAGATTGTGTGATGACACACAGGGCTGGCTTGAGTATAGCCCAAAGAGAAGAGGTTGAGGGTGAGATCTCCATCCCCCACACTGGTCAGAAACCCAGCAAAAAGCACAAATGAGAGAAATGTAATCCCCTTCCCTCATCCCTGGGGATCTGTGTTCGAGCCTTGAAGAGCACCAGTTTGACAGTCCATAGAGACCTAGGCCTGGGATCCAAGAGTTTAAGGTTGACTCTGGTGCTACCCGTAGGAAGAAGCCCTCTGACCTACAGCCCACAACTACAGTTATACCCCCACCCCTTGGACCCCTCCCCCACTCAGAAGCCATCCTCCATAATGTTTAAATATCTTCCTTCATTCAATGGGATGCCTTTTTGTTTTGATGACAGTTTCCTTTGCTGTGCAGAAAATTTTTAGTTGGATTTAGCCCCTTTTGTTTGTTTCTGTTTTTGTTTCCCTTTACATTGGAGTAGAGTCCCCAAATATCTCTCCAAGGCTGATGTCATGGAACACATGGTCTAAAATTCCTTCTATGTATCTTATGGTTTCCAGTCTTAAATCCACATCTAAAGCAATCATATCTTAATAGACACTTCTCCAAAGAAGACAAAAAGCCAAACAAGCACATGGGAAGGTGTCTACCTCATTTGCTTTTTCAAAACAACGATGAGATACCACCTCACACTGCTGAGAATGGCGATTATAAAAACAAACAAACAAAAAAACAAAAAAACCCAAAACTAGAAACAAGAATTGCTGGTGAGGTTGCAGAGAAAAGGAAACTCTTAAACACTGTTAGTGGGAGTGTAAATTGGTGAAACCATTATGGAAAGTCATTTGAAGATTCTTCACAATGGAAATTTCATATGGTCAAGTTATTCCACTTCTGAGTATTTATCCCAACACAAACCCTAATTCAAAGAGATATATGCACCCTCATTTTTATCGCAAGAATTTTTTTCAGTAGTCAGGAGTTGGAATCAATCTAAGTGTCCATTGACAGATAGAGGATAAAGAAGCTGTTGCTTATATACACAATGGTATACTACTCAGCTGTCAAAAATGATGAGATTCTGACCATTTGAAACAACATGAATGAATCTACAGGGAATTATGATTAGTGAGATAAGCCAGAGTGATAAAGACAGACATCATATGTGTTGTATAGCGAAACTAAGCAAACAAATGAACTAAATCAAAGAAAAATAGACTCCAAGTTAGTGGTTGCAAGAAGAGAAGGGAGAGAGGTATTGGCAAGTCAGGCAGAAGGGGTCACTTCTATAGTGAAGGAAGAATTGGACCAGTGATGGTAAACAATGATTATATATAGATGCTGATTTACAATGATGCACACCTTAAACTTAAATAACTTTATGATGTAATGTTCCTACAATAAAATTCACTTAAAATAAGAATAGACTCTAGAACAGCAAACTGCGTATTAAATGTTTTATCAGAAAAAATAGAATAAGAATCAAAAAGTTGCGTGACCAAGAGAGATAGGTAATTGGCAGCAGTTCCAGAAGGAATGATTGGAGGAGCATTCTAGATGCATCAGTGGCTCTTCTACTTCTACTTGGAATATATTTCTGCCAGAATACCATAATCCTTTAGGCACCTGAAACTCTCCCCACATGTCCTAGCCCAGTTTAAGATCAATCTCCCATAGGAAGCAATCCATAACACCAAAGCCCCTCTGTCATTGTTCCCACCTATGAGCTGGTCTTCAACACTTCTTTGGCACTTGGCATTAGCAGAGATATCTCGAGGCAATATATTCTTCTCTATTCACTTCATGACTTAGATAAACACTCACAACACAGCCTTGAACAGATTGCTGGACCCTTCAGTGCTTCCATATCTTCAACTTTGAAATGAAGAATATGTATCAGAGTTGCGGATTTTAATCTTTGTTTTGGTCATGAAACCTATTTAACTAGTAAAATCTGTAAAAGTCCAGTGTGCAAAATAGAGACAAGAGAGATTTTTCTTTTGAAAAAGAAAAGGCATGAACCTAGAGCTTTCTGGGTGCCAACAATTTTTCTAGATCCCTTCTTATATTGGTCTGAGGCCAAAATAAAACTTTATTTTATTTTAAGGAAAGGTGCAGTCAGGAATGAAGGTGAGAAGGCAGGCACTCAGACAGAGAAAGGAGGATGAAGCACTTTATCCTATCTTTATTTAGTTATTCACACTGGTTGATTCCCCTCCACCCCTCAACCTCAGGACCCAGGCCTGGAACCCAGGGGTATGTGGTATGCTCTTCTTTGGAGGTGACTGATCTAACTACTACTCCACTGGGGTTCACCCCTTCTGTGGAATTTTAAAAGCCCTGTGAAATAGTATGAAAATCACTGGACTACTTGTTCTCTAAGGACCCCTTCTAGTCTCTACAGTCTATGTTTCTATGTGGATGTGTGGAGTCTTAACTTTCTAAGGGCAGTGATTGCGTCTAATATTGAGTGCCTAGATTACATAGAAAAAGTATATTACATTAAGATTTGTGGGCCAAATAGGAGATCAAGGTTTCCTGGTGTCATTTAGTCCTCTTTTCAATAGGGGGGTCACTTTTGCCTTTTTTCTGAATTAGGGAGATAGAACCAACAGTTACATTTCTGCCCTTGACCTCGAGACTTTTAATTTG